>JAHLJT010004567.1:142855720-142943213 GCA_031308135.1 Acheta domesticus | reverse complement strand
GATCACATTTTACCTACGTTGTTTGCTCTCCGCGCTTGCCATTCTGTTCAGAATGTCCTTATTTGCTTATGCATTTATCTTGAGGTTCAGCACTTGATTCCGTGCCAATTTCACATGCCATCTTGGCTATGCCTGGAACACTCCAGAGCCACTCACCCTATTGGGTAACCATGACTTCAAATCAGTTATTTGCCTTATATTTTTCTCGGCCTTTGCTTATGCATTTATCTTGAGGTTCAGTGTTTGACTCATTATCAATTTCACATGCTATTTTAGCCATGCCTGGAACATTCCACAGCCATTTACCCCTATTGGGTAACCATGACTTCAAATCACTGTTGTTTGCCTTATATTTTTCTCGGCCTTTGCTTATGCATTTATCTTGAGGTTCAGCACTTGATTCATCGCCAATTTCACATGCTATTTTAGCCATGCCTGGAACATTCCAGAGCCATTTACCCCTATTGGGTAACCATGACTTCAAATCACTGTTGTTTGCCTTATATTTTTCTCGGCCTTTGCTTATGCATTTATCTTGAGGTTCAGCACTTGATTCATCGCAAATTTCACATGCTATTTTAGCCATGCCTGGAACATTCCAGAGCCATTCACCCCTATTTGGTAACCATGACTTCAAATCATAATTATTTGCCTTATATTTTTCTCTTTGTTTTTAGCAAACAAAGTATCTTAACTATTAGTTTAAAAAACTCATAACTAAAGAGATTTTAAATTTGTTCATTTCTAACTTAACTTGGATTTTCCTTTTGTGTTAATCATAAGTTAATGCCATTTGTCAATTGCCAATTTGTGCACCTCCCTATGTCCTAAACCATTACCTACCTTACCACTAACTAACATAACTTGTCCTCACACCTTTTCTTTCTCAAAAAACATAGTTTTTTTTGACCCGGGAGTGATGTTCGAACAAGTTACCATATGCATATTTTATTTATTCTCTTTATTACATTTGTATTGAAGCGCTTCGCATTCTCGCAAGCTCTTTCCAATGCCTGTGTTGCAATTCCTGTTTAACGGAAGAACATGTCATAACACGTTTCCTCAGCGCAACCCAGCTGCAACGCTCAGTTCTCAGGATCCGCTTTCTTCCAACTACACGTCAAACTGCCACATGTTAGCCTAGCTTATAATATATAAAACATTTTAAGATTCCCCTGTCAGTCACATTTGATGGCATAATTCTTACAATTAAAAATCATACCTGTTTCATATATTTTATCTTGAATTCCTTTTCCCTTTCAGAATAATCATAAATACATCATTTTTGTTACGTTAATTCTGATTGGACAGCGCCCAGTGTGCGCGCGAAAAGGCGGCACACAGCGCATTCTACCAGAAGCGAGCGATTCAGTTGTGTTCAAGTTGTGATGTGAGCTGCACGCGACACACTCCACGTCACCCAGGCACGTGTTCTTTCTTTTGTGAGCCAACCATGTCTTTGCGCTAGTGACACCAGTTCAGTATGTGCTTTCAGCTTTTCTTATGTACAATCACGCTGTCCACGCACGTGTGTTTTTCTCTCTTGCAAGGCAATTCATGCCTTAGCGAACTATAAGCCATGCTTATGACACCGGTTCTTGCTGTGCCAAGTAATTACAAGGTGTACTCACAGCAGCTACGCTGTATATGTGTTATCATTTCAACATTCTAGAAAATGTACTCGTGTCAGTGCGAACAATAACATTATTCAACTCGTGCCTTGGCGAACTATAAGCCATGCTTATGACACCGGTTCTTGCTGTGCCAAGTAATTAGAAGGTGTACTCACAGCAGCTACGCTGCATATGTATTATCATTTCAACATTCTAGAAAATGTACTCGTGTCAGTGCGAACACTGTAATGTTCTGGCAATATCAATTAACATTGCCTTAACATTTAACCTGCAAAACTATGAGCCATGCTCATATTCATAATGTGTTTGCCTCAATGCTGTGACAGTGCGTGTCGGTGCGAACAATTGGTTGCTACTCAGTTGGCGACAATGCATCATGCGAGTTCGTTCAGTGTCGTCTCGCTCAACAACTGTTCCTGTTATTTTACTTGCCACAGTGTCCAGTGTGCTCTGCCTTACGTCATCAGATGCGGGTGACGTCATCCAATGCTGTCCAGCTGTCAGCGGTGCCTTTTCTCAAGACAAACAATATGATTTTGTATCTATGTTTCTCTTTCAATCCATTCATTCAATATGTTCAGTGTACTTGCAACTAACGCTTACTTTTCCGTGCTTTCATATAGCACGCCTGTAAATTATTCAGCTTAATTATATCTTTGTTAAATATATGTGTTGTGTTTCACTGAAGCATTTGGTGACATCTCAGAAAACCAGGCAACTTTCCTGCCTTGAGAATTCTAAATCGGAAAGTGGTCCTTCACGAGCTATTGCAGGTTTTGTTAGAAGCGAGGAAAATTCAATACGGTCCACTTGCTCAGCCTCCCTTCTTACACCTATATTAACGAAAAACTGTAAAAAAACACTAAAATTTCCATTAGTTAAAGATGACAACCTAAAGGTTATGAATAACAAATATTTAAGCGATCAACGAATGTTGATATTGGTGCGTAGATTCTCAAGTTCTGTGTTTTAACACGATTTCGCAACTAATCTAAAACTTTTAATGATGAGTTACTACTGTCCTTGTACTTCTTTCAATTCTCTAATTAATTCAAACGTACTGCATTTACTGCCAAACTTGAACATTTGAATTAGACGTAAAGAGTATTATGAACCATTATTTCATTTTACACTATTTTGTTTCAAATTTCGGCTTTATAGCATGAACGGAAGTTCACGATGCGGCTGGATTTCTAAACGTTTCCAAGGCGTATATCGTTTGCCGATTCAAAACGTCGGGATTGAAGATATGTATCGTATCTTGCGACCTCTAAACGACAATTGACACCGCGGTACACGAATGTAAACGGAACGGTCTAGAAATCACATTTTACGCACGCAGAGAGTGACGGGCTGTGATTTGACGTAGAGAGAGCTGAGTTGAAATTAGTGGCTCCGCAGTGCGTTGTTTCTTCACGAAGTTGAAGTAAAATCTCTAAAAATTTGCAGCACATTTGCGTTGTTATTAGCAACGTAATTTCAGGGAAAGTTATTTTGTTTGATTGAAGACAAATCATGAGAACCAGATGGAGAAAACTGGATTGTTACTTTTAAAAAATGTTTAAGGTAAATACTCGAATTACTGAAGAAGTTGCAACTCAGTTGAATATGTCCTTGCCCGCGAATAAGGTAATTAATTTAATAAGCATTTCTATATGTTTTTCTGCATTTCGGAAAGCTACCAGAACCCTTCAAAACCAAGACAATGGGTTAGTCATATGGATTTATTATTATTGACAATTGTTATAAAAAACTAGCGTCGTTTGTTTACTGTGAAGACTTACATTACTACTCATAATACAAGAATGGATATTTCAAAAGTTGAAATTGTTTTAATCTGCCTGATGAACGACGTAGCTAATTATAAGATGCTTGTGGTTTCCACGTTCCTTCTATTGATTCTTTTAGACGAAAAGTGAACTCAGGACCTTGAATGTCTGTAACAGCAGAGCTTCGCCGGGAAGTCTGTGGAGGAAAATTCTGCCGATGTGACCTCTGCACTGCTCGTAGACTGATGAGGGTCAGGGTGCCGCACCATGAACGTCCGAGAAACTGCTCCTCGTATGGCACCGAATTTCACAATCTTTTGTGCTGTTAATTATTCACCAAATACCTACATATGTAGTATTGATGGATTTATTTTCTCTTTATCTGTCTATTCGTGAAATAATGTATTGCGTTTCAAAAAAAGCAAGTTTGTCCAATATCTTTTGAAATAAAAAAATGCTACGGAAAAGTAAATAAATACAACTGATGATCCCCTGTGTCCTGAATCGTTTGGTGAAAATTCAATCTCAATAACTGGAAGCTTTTAGGAAATATTGGAGGTGCACATTTTTATTGACTAGCCTTGTATAATTGATACATTCTATTATGTTAAATGCAGGTGAAATAACTTATGACATACTAACGTAAATTCTCACAGCAGTTTTATCCATATATGGCAAATATGGAGGGTAGTTCAATGCCGAATGTTAAAACGTCATTTACGTTAAAAAAATTGATAGTAGCTCATTTCGTAAGTTAAAATATCTTGTTAATTTCTTGAGGAATTTGCATCCTTCTATTCTACATTTGATGTGCTGAAATAGAATGCACTGCCTCATTTAATTCCGTTAATGGATGTTATAATTTGAACAGTATCCATGTTTCTGCAATCACTGCAACTGAGTAGCTTCATCTTCATATAGTTAGGTTGTTTTCAGGGGAAATGAAATAACATTTTCCGGCAAATCAAAGGTCGAAGCAACAGACAAGTTGATACTGAAAGAGCAATGCATGGATTACGGCACAGTCACTTCGAGCAATTTTAGAGGCTTCAGAATAATATTTTCGCAATTTTTTTTCGAAGAAAGGCATTTATTTAGAAACATTGTGAAGATCATTAATTTTTTTACTGGTTCTGTAGTGTAATGCTTGTATTAAATGGTTGCAGCTCGTTGCAGAATGATAGTCACGATATGACTTCATTAAAGTATCTGTGCTTGAAAATTACAAAAAGGGATAGTTGAGAAATAATCCATCATTGGGAATCATTCTATTAAGTTTTTTTTTCGGTCGTGTTTATTTCCATGCCGAGCCAATCAGTGAGAAAGGTCAAGGAAGTCATATATGCCCTACACCAGTGGTGTCAAGATCTTCTACTGGTGGCAGTGGCACGCGTCGTGGCACCGTAGCATGCCACGGTCTTCTCTGCGCAACTAGCGTCGGAAATGGGAATTATTACGAGTGGTAGTAACCCCGCCGTTTTACAACAGGGATGGGGCGTTGTCTCTGGTGGCTGGGTAATGAACTGCGTGGAGGGGCGATTTCGTCGTGACACTCGTGCCACGGACTCGCGCTCGTGGAATCGACCTTTAAAACACTGCCCTATACAGTCGACTCAGTTTTTAGTGAACTCTTCGGTTGTAGTGAACTTAAGTCACTGGTCCGGTTTCACTTGCATTATAAATAAGCATAAGAAGATTCGGTTACAGTGAACCTGAACCTCGGCTATAGTGAACGTTGGTAATACGTCCTGGAAATTAAAATCTTGGAAAAGCAATCAGTTTCGTTAGCCGCTTGCGCCACTCCGCTAATGAAAGCATCTCCGAGAGCCTTCGGGGAGTGGGACGGTGTTCCAACAGTGCAAGAGGCATTGAAGAATGTCAAGACTGCATTAAAGGATCTAGAGATATTACTAATGAAAATGTACGAAGCATAAAATCGGAAATAATTGATTTGTAAGGACAAATAAAGATATTGAAATGTTCTGTTCGTGTTGTTAATGTATTTTGCTGTATCTCTACAATAATTAAATCAATCGTTATGGAGAAAATCTATTTAATTTTGACATCATCAGATATAGTGAACCTCGGTTGAATGAACCAAAAATGTTAGTCCCCAAAAGTTTACTATAACCGGAGTCGACTGCATTTCCAAAACTAAAAAAAAAAAAAAAAAAAAAAAAATCAGAAGACTAAATGTTCCCGATGAGGACAGAATTAGTTACTAAGTTGATAATACAAAAGAACAGATACGAAACTTTTATATTTCTTTAATAAATGGAATCTTAACTTGACTTTGTATTGTTCGTCTGAAGTCAGAATGTATTTATGCTTAACCAATGCCACCTGAGAGTGCTGAATGGTCTGCTAGATGGTGTTGGTTAACACTGCTTGCCAGCTGCCATGTAATTGTTCAATGTAAAAATTTAACTTACAATAATTATTATTAGTCGTAGAAACTAAACTGTATGAAACTCGATGAATGGGTATTAACCCACTCGAGTGAATTTAACGATTCTCGCTCGTTCCGTAATATCACTACTCACTCGTGTATTGATTCCCAACATTGCACCATTGTTTCATAAAATACTAATTTTTGATGGTTAAGTTTACTTTTTCACCCCGTCCAGACTGAGCACAGAGATTCGAATAACCTCATTATCAGAACTTCATTTCATGTAATTCTGATTCGAAGAAAAGAAAAATGTTTCAATTTTAATAACTTTCGGTATGTCATAAAATTACAACAATACAGCGAATACAAAATAATCATATTTCTTACATGTTGAGATTAAATATGTGAAGAAACTTACAAATAATTGACATATATCCAATGACCCAATGTATGCACAAATTTTACATAACGAAATGAAAAATATCAATGGAATATACCTACAAAAGAGCTAAAAATATTTTATAAATTCCCAACAATTCTATTAATTTTTCACAATAAATGAGACTCCTTTTGTGCTTTGAAATCAAATTATAATTAACAATCAAATTATAATTAACAAAACCACAACTACATATGAAATAATAACGATTAATCTAGGATACAGTGACCACGATGCACAAATTCTTATAATTACTAAGAACATAAACACTCACACAATAAATAATACACGCATGTACAGAGCATTCACTAAAGTTAATATAAAATTATTTACGGACTACTTGATGAAGGAATCATGGGACACAGTTTATAACGCTGTTGACAAAAATGGAAAATATAATTTATTTTTCTCCAAACTTTCAATTCATTTTAACCCGTGCTTTCCTCTTAAAAAGAGAAAATTAAACATTTCAAGCAAAAGTAATACTTGGATCACACAACGAATTAGAACATCGTGTAAAAACAAACGTACACTTTACTTTATTTGTAAACATCATAACGTATCACCCGGTTTCCATATATACTTCCGAGAATACAAAAGAATTTTAAGAAAAGTAATAGTCCAGGCAAAAATAATGAAAAATAGTCAGGACATTTTGAGCGCTAGTAACAAAACTAAAGCAATGTGGGATATCGTAAACTAGTGGTACTACAGAATGGCACAGACTTTCCCGTATTAGTTTTCTATTTTCCTGGGTCTTCGCTAGCTATTCGGAATTGCCACATACTCTTTCTTGCCAGCTACCATCTATCATCGCCAAAAGTACATTTTTTTGTCATTTTCTTAATTTTTCGGTTTTCTATTGGTAGAACAGAAACATTAATTTTAGAATATTAAAGAACACAAAAACCTAGCCGTAAATGGCAATTTTCTTTTAAAAGTAATGTGCCGTTTAAGAGAAAATGGCGTTTTAGCACTACTAAAAATGCGAAATTTGAAGCTCATTTTCACAGAAAAGTTTTGAGCTTTCAAAATACTTTATTTGAAGTTATTTGAAGCACTTACACTCACAAATATAATCATCTTTACAAATTGCGGATAATGTGCATATTAAAGATGAGAGAGATCTTTCAAAAAATTTATATTTATATAATTTTTTAAAAAAACAAAAAAACTCAAAATAAACTTCACGCTATACTAATGAGTGTAATTAGCACTATCCGTTACAAAAGTTTCAAGAAAAAAATTGCAGCCATATACGAGAAAATGACGTTTGAGCATTTCTGAAAATGCCGAAATTTGAGCTACTTTTCACAGAAAACGGTAGTGTTTTCGAGAAACTTTACTTGACATTATTTTGTAGCATATATACTCGTAAATATAATAATGTAAAAAAATCGCCGATAATGTAAATATTAACGACGTGAGAGACAAGGAAAAAAATTTACATTTTTGTAATTTTCGAAAAAACCAACCGATAGACCAAAATGGCTTTTATGTCATTGATAGAGTACATTTACCACTATCCCTTCCAAAAGTTTAAAGAAAAAATTTGGAGCCGTTTTTGAGAAAATTTTGTTTTTGCAATTTTTTAAAATTGCACATATTGCACGCAATATTGCACGAAAACTACCAAAATTGTGAAAAACATTTACATGACCTTTATTAAAGAACTCAGTATGCAAAACAAAGTTTATTTGAAGAAAAAATCTCTATCTTCAATTTTGTAGTTGGAGAAAGACGCCGAAAAAAATTCAAACTTTCACAATTTTCGAAAATTCAGAGCTGTACGTGCAAATCGGACCTATGCCATGTTAAAAAGTGTATTTTCCTCTCTTCATACAAGAAATTTAAAGAAAAAATTTGGAGCCGTTTTTGAGAAAATGTTGAAAATCCCCGGGGGGCTTCATATAAAGTACCCCAAATTTTAAAGAATCTTTTTCAAAATCACAAAGCTTCGACTAGAATCAGATCAACTGGGGAATATCGATTTTGAAGAAAATCGACCGAACGGTATAGACGCTAGCGTTGACCACAGACGGACAGACGGACGGAATGCCGTCAATCGATTTTTAAGTATAAAGAAGCAACAAATCATGGATTTTGACCACACCACGAGATAGAGGATTTTTTTTCTTAATTTAGCAACTGGTTTTATCCACTTATTCGTTTTCACGGCCCGGCAATTAATTTTTTTTCCGCCGAAAATTGGCCATTTTTTCGCGCAGCATTACATAACTTTCCCCATACTACGTATATCACTCCGTGTATACATACGTATAGGGGAAAGTAAAAATACAAACACATCATCTCGATACCTTGCAGAGAATGTTATTTTAAAGGATAATGAAAGAGAAACGAGTAATCCGGAAAAAGTTGCCAATCTCTTCAACAAACACTTTTCTATAATTGCGTCTGATCTCACGAAGGGACTAAAACCACAAAATTCAACACGCTTCCCAAAAAATTTCAGATACGAATTTTATTTCCGAAACTTCTCCCAACGAAATCCTCAGAATAGTCAGTAAACTAAAAAATAAATATTCATCTGGTTTAGCTGAATTTCCGGATTGTTTATTAAAAACTTGTGCAGCTGCCTTTATACATCCGTTAACTCACATTTTCAAAGCTTCTTTATGAACAGGAATATTTCCAGATATTTTCAAAACAGCAAAAATTAAGCCACTTTTTAAACTAGCGGTGCTGCAACAGCACTTACTTTCTCGTAATAGAGGAAACAGCTAAGTAGTACTGTAATATTGCACTTTATGCGCTACTAACATCTTCGCTTGGAGCTCACTATTTCCATTGCAGTGTTGTCAGAACTATGTGAATTCTACAACTTGACAGAAATAGAATGCAAAAGTTTTGTAACCCTGTATTGGAAAAAGAAGCCTGATACCCTGGAAATATAGAAATGCCTTCCATTGGGCCATGATTAGGGAAGAGTATTTTAAAACCATGCAACAAATTCTCTACTCACTACAAATGGTACAGCATTTGGTGCAAAACTAAATATTTGCCTGCAAATATCAACATAAATTAGACAATTATAACTCCTTTTCATACAGCTCCATTAGGTCACAACAATGACACTAATTCACAGATATTCGCGAGCGCAAAGTGAATTCCATTGTTGCAGACCCTGCATTGTCGCTATTCTGAGAGCTATTAATTCTTTTTACTTGTTTCAAATATTTCAAAATAAACAATTTCTAAAATATTAATGTGTAAGTCTATAACAAAGTTCGAATGTAAGAAACGAAGAAAGAAATAATATACAAAATTGCACATTGTAATTTACGACGCATCCAGCTGTCCGAAGCGCAGTAAATTTACAGCGGCCTATTACGTTTGTTACAAAATTAAAGAAAAACTACTCGTATTTTGAAAAAATTAAGCATGACCGTATTTATTTTATTTATTTATTTGTCAAAAAACAGAAACAGAATGGCACAGACTTTCCCGTATTAGTTTTCTATTTTCCTGGGTCTTCGCTAGCTATTCGGAATTGCCACATACTCTTTCTTGCCAGCTACCATCTATCATCGCCAAAAGTACATTTTTTTGTCATTTTCTTAATTTTTCGGTTTCCTATTGGTAGAACAGAAACATTAA
Organism: Acheta domesticus; assembly: GCA_031308135.1. Taxonomy (NCBI): domain Eukaryota; kingdom Metazoa; phylum Arthropoda; class Insecta; order Orthoptera; family Gryllidae; genus Acheta; species Acheta domesticus. Next base: position 142,933,361 of record JAHLJT010004567.1, on the reverse strand, counting down.
TTTTAGAATATTAAAGAACACAAAAACCTAGCCGTAAATGGCAATTTTCTTTTAAAAATAATGTGCCGTTTAAGAGAAAATGGCGTTTTAGCACTACTAAAAATGCGAAATTCGAAGCTCATTTTCACAGAAAAGTTTTGAGTTTTCAAAATACTTTATTTGAAGTTATTTGAAGCACTTACACTCACAAATATAATCATCTTTACAAATTGCGGATAATGTGCATATTAAAGATGTGAGAGATCTTTCAAAAAATTTATGTTTATATAATTTTTGAAAGAAACAAAAAAACTCAAAATAAACTTCACGCTATACTAATGAGTGTAATTAGCACTATTCGTTAAAAAAGTTTCAAGAAAAAAATTGTAGCCATATACGAGAAAATGACGTTTGAGCATTTCTGAAAACTAGAGGTATACCCGCTCATTAAATGAGCGGTTTCCTTTTTCTCCATTCCGTAAGCGATCAGGTAAAGAAAAGAAACTTGCAAAAGTAAGCATGTTTTTCAGATGAAGGATTGAAAGGTTTACAAAATTTAAAAAATGACTTTGCAATTCAATGAAAATACATTTATCATATGGTTTTTAAACAATTTCTTGATATATTAGATATATGAGTGATTAAATTTTACGTGAGTTATATTTATTTGAGTGATTAAAATTTTACGTGTAAAGAATTTGTTACGATATACCATACATATATGGTAATGAATGAACGTGAATCATTATTATTTGTCCACTACATTAAAGTGATTGTATTGATTGTTAAAACGTAACTTATGCAATTATGAATAAAATCCATGTGAAACCACTTTTTAAATCCATTCAGTTTAAAACATGAATAAATGTATTATAAAACTTCAATTTCAGTTTACCGGTACATGATACGTTGCACATCAAAGTGGAAAACGTAACCAACGCAAGTATTGAAATTTATATTGATACAATAACACATCCATTGTCTAAGCTCTCAGGACTGTCTATCCTCTAAAATATAGTATTCCCAAAACAATATTTTTCCTCTTAATTTTATAAAATTAAATCTAACTTGAGACAATTGCAGGTCATACACTTTTTTAGCTCTGGAATGTACAATGTAGTTCTTAGGGGGGATACATTTTGTAGTTCCATGCGCGATATTGAAATATGTTTAAATCATTCCCTCTTTATTGTAATGTATGCATGCATGGTATTAATATTAAGAGAGATTATCTGAAATGGCACAGAAACAACTCAATATCAAGCTGGAAAAATGTTTATTTCCTCTAGAGAAGCAAGAGCCTATGTTGGTATTATAAGTGAAATGTTAACTAATATTCCTCAAAATGCATGAAGATGCAAGATATTAAATAAACATTACTCAATTATTTAACTATTCACAATTACTGTTCTACACATCGTATTTTATTATTTTTGGAGAACACTTAAGAATATAATGCAATTCAACACCATACAGAATTATTTTGCACCTAAAAAGTTATAAGGGATGCTAAATATTTTGTTTATTTTGTTTTGATAAAATTTTGATGTAAGAATCTACAACATATTGTTGGAATAGTCTTCCAGAACTGGGCAAAGGGCTGAAAACCACCTCTTATTGCTAAGCGGTAAGAATAGTACTGCAACTGAGTAACAACATTACAAACCAAAGTTGTATGGACAGAATCAAGACTCATCCAAAGCTTCCGCAATGATTCTCTACGTACAAAAAGTAATGGATAAGAAATGGGTTCAGTATCCGAGTCGAGAGCAGATATTATTTTCATTCGATGACCAAATACTTAAGAATGAATTGTGAAAGAAATATTGTTGGAGGGACCTCTATCGTCACTTAGAAATACAGAAGCAATTTCTACAGTTGTTGATAGATCGTAATGTCTTTTATCAAAAGTATTCCGCAGAAAAAATGAGATGGTAAATAGGAGCAGAATTAGAACAGGTTTGTTTCAAATTTGTTTCACATCAACTTTATGTTGAAACAATTGGGTATACGGATTGACATTGAGAAGCCTGTGCATCAATAATATTAAATCTGCTTCGCATTCGTTATTACTAACTTGATTTATTCTGAACTGTAAAGAATTGTCCGAGTCTCGAATAAAGAGAGATTTGCATACTTTAAAGGATTGACATTATTGAGATGTACAGGTATCACTGAATGGTATATATGCCCTTGAATGCGTAAAAAGTACGGCCTATGGTTTTTAAATGTTAAAAGATTTGTTTGCACAGAGACAAATGCTAGGACATTAGTACAAATAACTTCCAATATTACTCAAGTAATGTTTTGATCTTTCATCATTTTTTGTAATTAATTTTCCTAGGAGTTCAGGAACCTCAATAGGGGAAACAATATCAGATTTTGATTGGCTTAATAAACCCGCCTTGTGCTTTTTTGGAGGCAAAATGTCTCTAGTTAAAGCACTCAAAAGATACAGACATTTCTTCAAAATAAACTTTCTGGACATCTTTATCGTTTTGGTGCATCATGTTATATGTTTGGTGCATCATACCCTTCCTGTTCACACTACGGTTTGGCTGTACTATGTATACTAATTTGTAGACTGCTACATCTGCTTCCCCTGATCTTCTGACAACATTAACTTGGCGTGGAGGACTGTTTCTGTTGTTTTGATCTTTCTTCCTTTTTTTTACGTTAGCTTTTCAAAGTCAAACGCCTCTTACATGCCATTGTAGCTACAAATTACAAATCATATCAACTCAGTTATGTCCTAACAATAAACTTGTGTCAAAGATTACTGTAGCAATGATAATATACTGTATCATAGCACACAATTTTATATCATTTCATTCATTAATTAAAGCGTACTTTTGAACTTCCAAATTTTAAAGCTCCACAAACAGCCACACATATATAATTAGTCAGTGACCTTGCAAGTCGCTGAAAAATAATTCATCAACATCAATATACAAATTCTACAAATGATACTACATTGTAGATAGAATATATCTACAAATGATCAACCATAATAATTCAGTTGTATATTAACAAATTATTAGCACCAACAATGTTACAGCATTGTGATATTTTTTAATTTATTAGTAATTTTCAGTATTGATCAGAGAAAATATTAAAAGAAATACACTTATGGGTAAAGTAAATTACTATTTTTCTTTTCTTTAAAATGTAATGCTGAAAAAAGTTATCCTGCACTCCCACACAAACAATTTGTCAGTGGCCTAGCACTTTGCTGAAAATTATTCATCAATATCAGTATACAAATACATGCCAATCTATCTACAAATTACACATCATAACAATTCAGTTATATAGTAAGACTATTGGATAACGTTATTGCAGCACAGACATGTTTTAGTTAAGTTTGGTAGATGAAACCAATTCACATGGACAACAGCTGAAAATGTTAATGTAATAAAGATCAATAAAACCAATCTAGAAAAAAATATTGCAATAAATGCACATAATCAACAGAATAAATCAAGGGGGGAAATAGTGCAAAAAGCACATTTATGGATACAATAAGTTACTTTTTATCTTTATAAAAAAGGAATGAAACACAGTTACTCCTTTGAATAAATTATTTACATTAGTTTGGTTTCGTACTTGAAACAAATTTACTTGTACAAATACAACTGAAGAAATTAGGTTATGTTAGGTTTGGTTAGGCACGAACGTAACACATAAAACCCATAACACATAAAATCCCAATTGTATTAATACGTACCTTTCCTACCTATTTTGGATTCACAAATTTCAAAGCTCATTGCCACGCTCGAATGGATTTTTCGTGGCTTTTGCAAGCTGCTGAAAAATATTCAGCAACTGCAATGTTTTAAAACATGAAATAGTAAATGGTTAAATATAATGTGAAACTGGTAATACAAAACATAAAATTTTAAGTGAATTCATCCGTACATACTTTGAATTTACGAAGTATTGAAGCATGCTGCCACGGTACAAGAAGTTTTCGTCCCAATGTGCAACGTCATATTTGCTTCACGCCGCGTAATGCTACTGCTCTCTGGCCGGGCCGGCCATGCTTTCTCATGCCGCTGTTCCCGTCGATTCAAGAATCGATTCTGAAGAGAATCAATGATCACCATCGAATCGCACTTATTGCCCGTCTGCTCATTTTATTTCAAATATTTATTGTTATAATAAAAGAATTTAAAAAGTTATTCCCAGGGCCGACACAATGAAAAAAGAGCTTCAAGAAAAATGCTTCCCGAGCGAAATCAGTCGCGTAATTTATCCGTAGTAGTTCTAAATCGATACTGCCTTACACTAATAATATATATGATGCCGAAATTTGAGCTACTTTTCACAGAAAACGGTAGTGTTTTCGAGAAACTTTACTTGATATTATTTAAAGCATATATACTCGTAAACATAATAATGTAAAAAAAATCGCCGATAATGTAAATATTAACGACGTGAGAGACAAGGAAAAAAAATTTACATTTTTGTAATTTTTGAAAAAACCAACCAATAGACCAAAATGGCTTTTATGTCATTGATAGAGTATATTTATCACTATCCCTACCAAAAGTTTAAAGAAAAAATTTGGAGCCGTTTTTGAGAAAATTTTGTTTTTGTAATTTTTTAAAATTGCACATATTGCACGCAATATTGCACGAAAACTACCAAAATTATGAAAAACATTTACATGACCTTTATTAAAGAACTCAATATGCAGAATAAAGTTTATTTGAAGAAAAAATCTCTATCTTCAATTTTGTAGTTGAAGAAAGACGCCGAAAAAAATTCAAACTTTCACAATTTTCGAAAATTCAGAGCTGTACATGAAAATCGGACCTATGCCATATTAAAAAGTGTATTTTCCTCTATTCATACAAGAAATTTAAAGAAAAAGTTTGGAGCCGTTTTTGAGAAAATGTTGAAAATCCCCGGGGGGCTTCATATAAAGTACCCCTAAATTTTATAGAATCTTTTTCAAAATCACAAAGCTTTGACTAGAATCAGATCGACTGGGGAATATCAATTTTGAAGAAAATCGACCGAACAGTTTAGGCGCTAGCGTTGACCACAGACGGACAGACGGACAGACGTACAGACGGACGGAATGCTGTCAATCGATTGTTAAGTATAAAGAAGCAACAAATCATGGATTTTGACCACACCACGAGATAGAGGATTTTTTTTTCTTAATTTAGCAACTGGCTTTATCCACTTATTCGTTTTCACGGCCCGGCAATTAATTTTTTTCCGCCGAAAATTGGCCATTTTTTCGCGCAGCATTACATAACTTTCCCTATACTACGTATATCACTCCGTGTATACGTACGTATACGGGAAAGTAAAAAGGGAACAAAAATGATATTCAAAATTACCGGCCAATTTCTCTTTTGTCAGTTTTCTCAAGATATTAGAAAGGCTTTTCTACTTACGAATGGAAACTTTTCTCAGGAAAAACAAAGCGTTTTCAGACTCACAACACGGTTTTAGAAAATCAAAATCTACGGAAACTGCCATTTTTTCTTTTCTCAAAGATGTTGCTTCATCAATAGACCAAAATGAAGTACCCATTGGAATATTCTTGGATCTCTCGAAAGCTTCTGACGTTATTGACCATAACATCTTGCTGTCAAAATTACCTTCGTATGGAATTCGTGGTATTGCCCTAGATTGGATAACTTCGTACCTTAAACATCGGACTCAAAAAGTAGAAATATCATACTGGCACGAAAGGATATTACATACTTATATTTCCAATTCTTTGCCAATTGTGCATGGGGTCCCGCAAGGTTCGATCTTAGGTCCTGTTCTCTTTCTGTTATATGTAAACGATATGCCCTCGTCTATTAAAAATGGAAGAACGGTTCTGTTTGTTGATGACACGAATGTTCTTTGCTGAGAATAACTGTTTCAATGAATTTTTGGATTTCAAATCGGAAATCGCATGTTCCATTGAAAATGAACAATATGCAATTAGCTGATGTTGAGGCAACAAAATTTTTAGGTCTTTCAATTCAATCAAACCTCAAATGGAATATACATATAACAGAATTAAACACTAAATTAAGTTCATTATGCTACGCATTCAGAATTCATTCAAATTCTGTCAGCCTTCATGCAGCTCGTTGCGTTTATTTTGCAAATGTACATTCCCGCCTGAGATATGGCATACTATTCTGGGGAAGCTCATCCTGTAGTATTCAGACCTTCAGATTGCAAAAGAAAATTATTCGAATAATGAAAAAATGCCTTCCACGCGATTCCTGTCAGCATCTTTTCACTGAGCTGGGAATCCTACCATTGCCTTGTCTATTTATTTACGAATCTGTAATATTTGTCAAAAATGACCTACTTAACGGAGGGAACATATTTTCATGCAATATTGATATTTATAATTACAACACACGCCGTAGAAATCACGTGCATCAAGTGTCAGTATCAACAGCTCAGTAAAAGAAATCAATATACAATACATGTACTACGTTACTTTACAACGCATTGCCAGATGACATAAAACAATTAAAGTCGGTACAGAAATTTAAGTTTAAAGTAAAATTGTTTCTGCTGCAAAACTGTTTCTATACAATTAGAGACTATTCTGATCGTGAAAAAGAAAAATAATGTTTATTGTAACAAAACAAAGATATAATGAATTAGTTTACGTTTGCATTGTATGCATTTTTAAAAAATATTTAATACGCCTGTAACAAGTAATGTACTTCAGCTTCCTGGTCAATGACCCCCATCTCGATCAGGTTTTTGTCCAGTTTCCCTGATCCATTGAGCAAATGCTGAGATGGCCCCTTGTTTTGCTTCTGGACGTAAATGTAGCTTCACTGTGCGCACGTTGTGTTGAGCACTCCTTTTGCTTGTAGTTCATTTACCGTTGAAATTGATTTTCTATAATTCGGGAACAAACATTTTTCAAATATTTTTATTTTTCTAAAATAATTATTTTCTAAATTCATTTCTTTCGGTTTTTTTTTTTTTTTTTTTTTAATTCTGGCTCTCAAGAAAATGTGCGCAGATAAATTTCTTTCCCCACACGTCATATACAGTTTTTACTGTTTTTTGACAAATAAATAAAAAATAAATAAATAAACTAAATTTGTGCTTGTTAATAAATTTTCTTAAGAAGTAAACGTATCAACGAATGATTAACACTTATACGGAAACATCGGTCTGACAGGCACCAAGAGAAATTGGTTTATGCAATAATGGGCGCCATGAGTGGGCGAGAGCGTTGACATTCATAGTAGCTTCTTCCCTCACCCTCTTCTGTCACTCGGCCGAATTTTGTTTAGTTCTGCTAAGGCGGTCGGCAATGAAGGGGCATTTTTGGATGGCGGTCTGTTTTTCTCTTTCCGTACTTTTCGTAGCGGTATGCGAGACCGTTTGTTTCTCTTCGTAGTGGTCTATGAGACGGGTTTTTCCATAAACGCTCTTGGGCGACTTACTCAAATATTTATTTAATATTTTTACTTTCAAAATATTGTAATGAATCGTCCAGTTACTTCGAACGATCCCAGCTCAAGATGAGAAAAATTTAGAACCGTACTCAAGCTATGCTTCGTGTATGCAAACCTATTGAAGAGTCTAACTGCAATGTTCCTTTAGACAATTGATTTAATTTTGTAGAAGTCATTGTTAAACTAATGAAGAGAAAATTAACTTGATGGGACAGTATAAAAGAACAAAAATGATTCCTGATGAATTCCTTGCTAGCCCACAAAGACCAGTTGGATCAACGCTGTACGGATTTAGAGAACGGAGGAGGCTGAACGGATTTAGAACCAATTTCAACGTTTTACAACAATTAAAAAGTTTTTCAATAATATCTATGTTTTTCAACAATTTCAATGTTTTTTTGAAATGTCGATCTTTTTCAACAATTTCAACATTTTTCAATGATTTTCATGTTTTTATAATATAAGACTTATTTTAGAATACTCTAAAGAAATCGAAGAATTGATTCAAAAAGGTCCATAATTTATTTTACCTTTACATTCCACATTCAAAGCACAATAACAAATGGCGGTCTCTGAGACAGGTGTTTCTCTTTGCGTTATATAAATCATGTTTCCATGTAAGTGGTAAGTTAACTTATCATGCCTTCACGCCAGGCGCTTCGGAACTGCAAGAAATTCTTCATTTTCTCCTCCCCCCCTCTCCAATTCTCCTTCCGTGCTCTTTCTTCTATGTCAGGTGACTTTTCTGAAGAATATTGTATTTCACAAACTGGCAACCACAAAAATCAATGGACTTTTTATAAACAAATGCGACAATTGTAGGGATTTACTCCGCATTTCCATTTTACTGTCAAGTTTATAGGGAAACCGATTAAAATCTTGTCCAATTTGGCATGGCCAAATCTCTTCATCAACTGCCAATCGGAGAGCTCGAAGGGGTAGCTTGCTGGGGAACTAATCGCATAGTAAGCCAAGAACTCACGCCCTTTGCTTCGCTGTGTGCAGAGGTGCAGAAGCAATTGTGCTTACAAATGTGATAATGTAGAAGAAAAATCCATAATGTACATTTTGACATGAGAGATTAATTTATTTTACATTTCCGAAAAAACAAAAGAATTCTTCAAAGTTGCGTTTATTTCATGTTATTAGTCCAGTTACCATTACTCGTAAAAACAGTTTAAATAAAGAAATTGAAGCCGTTTTTTAGACAATGGTGTTTATGAATTTTGGATAATGCGGAAATTCGGGCTTATTTTCACAGATAAGTTTTAAGTTTTCGAGAAACTTTATCGAAATTTGACATAACTTGATGTACTTGTACTAACAAATACAATTATATATATACAAATTGGCGGTAATGTAAATATTAACGACATGAGAGAAATATAAAAAAATTCATTTTTATAATTTTATAAACAAAAGATTACAACGAAATGGCGTTGCTGTCATGTTACTGTACATTTAGCAGTATCTCCAAAGAAACTAGTGGTGCTACAGAATGGCACAGACTTTCCCGTATTAGTTTTCTATTTCCTTGGGTTTTCGCTAGTTATATGGAATTGCCACATACTCTTTCTTGCCAGCTGGCTTCTATCACCGCCAAAAGTACATTTTTTTTGTATACCAGTATTATGAACAACCCTTTTACATTAACAAAATCGTTCATAATATGACATATTGCACGAATCATTACGTCATTGCTATTTCTGCACGAAATATGAGCCATCACTGACGTAATAGTCACGGCCCCTATATATTTTCAGTTATGGAGTTTAAAGAAGGCAGTGGTACCATATAAATAGATTGCAGTGTTTGCAGTAAAATCAAATACGTTATGAAAAAACTTACTTTTAAAAACTGATTTATTAATTTATTACTCCTTTAAAATTATATTTTGTTTTTATTTGGTAATATAACAAGAACAACATAATAAGAACAACAAAAAACATCAAACTAATTCTTGTGAACATGTACATTAATTGTACAATTTGATAAATTGGTTAGTGACACCAGAACATGCATTTGTATCTAAAATGCTTGTTTTTTCTTTGCTTTCTGCACTAACCAATATCTTGTTAGGTATTTGAATCTTGTTATTCACCGATTCTTTGATGTATGACTCGGCTACACCAGTACCACCTAGATACCAGGCCTCACAACTCTGCAGTGACGTCATCAGCTAGGGGCCGTGGCCAACGAGAGAGCTGACGTCACAGACACGCGCCCAGGCCTGTCTCTCTCGTTGGCCACGCTAGGGGCCGGCAAAGGCCAGACTCCAACTCAATATGCAGACCAAGTTTATTAGAAGAAAAAATCTCTATCTTCAATTTTGTAGTTGGAGAAAGACGCCGAACAAAATTCAAACTTTGAAAATTTTCGAAAATTCAGTGTTATCCGTGAAAATCGGACCTATGCCATGTTAATAAGTGCATTTTACTCTATTCATACAAGAAATTTAAAGAAAAAAATTGGAGCCGTTTTTGTGAAAATTTTGAAAATCCCCGGGGGGTTCATATAAAGTACCCGCAAATTTTGAAGAATCTTTTTCAAAATCTCAAAGCTTTGACTAGAATCAGATCGACCAGGGAATATCCATTTTGGAAGAAATCGTAGGAATGGTTTAGGCGCTAGCAGTGTTCACAGACGGACAGACAGACGGACAGACGGACGGACAGATGGACGGACAGATGGACGGACAGATGGACGGACAGACGGACGGACAGACGGACGGACAGACGGACGGACAGACGGACGTTTTCCTTTCAATTGGTTTTTCGGTATCAAGGACCTGGAAAACAGGGTTTCTGGCTACACCATGCGTTAGGGGATTTTCCCCCTTAATTTAGCAACTGGTTTTATCCACTTATTCGCTTTCACGGCCCGGCAATTAATTTTTTTTTCCGCCGAAAATTGGCCATTTTTTCGCGCAGCATTAGATAACTTTCCCTATACCATGTATATCACTCCGTGTATACGTACGTATACGGGAAGATAAAAAATGGGACGGTTTTTGAGAAAATCGCGCGTTTAATGTTTTTAATGTCTATTTTTCACTCAAAATTGCTCGAAGATTACTAACAGTTTCAAAAAATGTACATGATTTTTATTAAAGAACTATTGCAGAGAACAAATTTAGTTCGCAGAGAAAAATCTCTTGTTCCAATTTTGTAGTAGAAGGAAGTCCCCGAAAAACATCCACTTTTTTGCCATTTTCAGTAATTCAAAGTTAACAGTGAAAAACAGATCAATGATATCTTTAAAGTATATTTCACTTTCTTCTTGCTGGAACTTTAAAGAAAAAATTTAGAGACGTGTTTGAGAAAATAATTATTTACAAATTGTCCATTTTTCAAGCACAAATATAAGCAAATCACAGCATATTTTTGACATGACCTGAGTTCAAAAACTTTAAAGAACAGATTTTATTCAGGGAAAATTCTGTTACCTTCAAATCTGTATTTGTAGGAAGTTGCAGAAATAAAAATTTGAACTTTTGCAATTTTCGAAAAATCAGATATTTGAACGAAAATGAATCTCAAGCCGAAAATATAGACCGATTTTTTAAATAAATGAAGAATAGATTCTGTAGCACCTTTCGTTTTTATTTGTGTTTTTTCAAATATTTTTATTGCAATTAGCTTTCTTCTTTACTAAATTTGAGAATGTTTTCCTCGGGGAAAGGCAACTCGATTTAGTGAATGGGTGTCCCGCAGTGCCTCGTCCGGCCCTTCTAATGAGGAATGGAAACACGTGCGCAGCTGCAACTGGTCTCGTGTGTGAATGAGAAAAAAACACATGACACATGACTAGTTTACAAGAACAAAAGTCTGCGAAGTGTGAATCCGGGGAGAATGATTGAAACGCATAGTGTGAATCCGGATCTGACGTTTTGGACAGTTTTTAGCCGAAAAACCAGGAAGATTTAGTACAATGCAGTCACAAAGAGGTATAGCAATGAAGTTCTTCTATCCACTGCGCAAGCAAGGTCAATAGACATTTGGATGAATTTTTTCTCGGCCATAAAAATTTTGTTCATGGCTTTTTAGTATAATTATAATTCATAGACCTATATATAAGGAGTTAATGATGGTTTGCTCTCTCTAGGTTCACGTTGATTTTCTGTGAATGTCTCTCAGTTCTCTACGATGTCTCATACAACAAGACAAATTCTTCCGTTATTACTTCTTGTAGTGTTGGTCACACCTTCTTGGACACTAGATTTTATGACACAAGCCAAATTTTTTCCAGTAGTGAAATGTTTTAAAGGAAATATACGTGAGTATCAACAGATTTTTTTCCTTCATACGTCACATACAGTTTTTATTGCTTTCGGTGATAAATGCATGTAATTTAACATTTACTTCTGAAAGTCAATATCTTGAATTACACGTCAGGGTGTAGTTGACACGTTATAACGAAGAATTAAAGTAATTTTATGAAATTGTTCCGGGATTATGTAAATCGTTAGTTCAATTTTGAATTAGAATTTTCGTCCTAAGATTGTTGGGAGGTTGATGATGAATATGAATGGACATATTTTGTTTAATGGAGATTCGTCAAAACAATTACACGAGGGGTTGCGGGTTTTACCTGACGAGGTATCACCTCCCTTGGAGCACCACGCCATCAGGGACAAGATCTAACATCTTGACGTGCGTGTGTGTGTATGTTTCAAGGACAAGGAGGGTAAATTAGGATCGCACGGGGTCCTGTGCCAAATTGTGAAGGTACTTTTCCGGCATTCGCCTGGTCTTGACCGGAGAAACCACGTAAGCGGCTGATCAGAGCAGCTCAAGTTATCCAGCTAGTGGCAAATTTCGACCTGGCTAGTGCCACTATCCCGCCGGACAAAAACGCTATCAGTTCCGTTTGTTCTCGGCGGCAATACCAGGCGCGCCGATGCTACAATGTCCGAGAATGCCAGTTCCGGGACTACCATTATCGAGAACGAACGATACCGAAAGTTGGCCTGTTTTCGGTGTGCGCCGACCGCGTCGAATAAAAATGCTGGATGCGTCCAACCAATTCACAAGTAATCTAGCGGCACCTGTAATTTTTGTAGATAGAGTTAGGCTTTTGACACATATTTATAATAAGAATAATGGAAAATAACAATTTGTTGAATTATAAAAAAGTTCCAAATAATTATAGACAGTCATAAACAAAATATATTTGTTTATGTCAAGATAACAAATATATTTTGTTTATGACTGTCTATAATTATTTGGAACTTTTTTATAATTCAACAAATCAATAGAGACAGTCTATAGTTGAAATTAAAAATAACAATTACAGTGAATATTTATTTTGCCTATTTTCACGTAAATATATTTTAAGGCATATTTAACTTTCTAAGATTTATTTTGAAATGTATTTCTATTCTAGTTTGGTCTTCTATTCTTCTAGTTTGGTCAAAAATGAGTTTTTAAATCATTTCCACTCTCTCTAGTCTCAGCCGTTTGGAACCGAACCTCTATTTTTTTCTAGATCTAGACCGAGGATGCCATTTGTTTTTAATTTGACATTCTGTATCTTTAGATACCACAAGCTTGCTTTCCTCTAAATTCTTTACACAAAGAAAAGAAGTGCACAAAGATTACACAAAGATTATCGTGGGTGATCGATGGGTTATGGGTGATCCCTGGTCTCAGATTCGCTATGCAAACATCACTCGCATCTCAGGGGGCAAGTCGATAATCCCGACTTCCGACGTTGATATCTCACGTGTTCTTCTTGGAGGAAGGTACAGGAAATGGAAAGAAGGTTCTATTAATTGAAAGAATTACGCGTTAGGTCTCTTTTGTATGCCAGTGCTAGAATTAAAGTCAATAAAACTTTTATTTTTACCATTTCTAGGCTTATACTAAATTACTGCATTTTTCTATGGCGCCAAAATGTTATAAATTTATTAATTTCCCTCATTTTGTATGGTGTATAAATGTAGTATATTATAATTAATTATGTATTTCGCATTTCTGAAAACTCTACCCGTGTGTGGCGATAGGGCAGGGAGTTGAATAGACTTATTTGCAGTGGGCATCGTTGTTTGGTCGCCAATTGTTTCCCCCAATTCAGCGGCCATGGCGGCTTACATCAACTGTTACACAATAAATTGTGCCCTTTGACGAAAGGACATTTTCACGCAGGGAAGAACAGTACCCATCTCAATTTTGTTTCGCATATGCGTTTTTATTATATAAAGATGAAATTAATACCAAATGTTGTGTTTAATAAATATGCCTTACATTCGAATTTGTAAGTAACTTAAATGACACAACAAGAAGCATGAAATGAATTAACACATATTTTTGGGCTTTCATATGTAATTCTGGAATGTAAACTTTTATCATTATTTTCTTTGCTTACTTGAAAATAAACTGCAGGTCCATTTATATTATTAGATATTCCAATTAATAACTTTGATTTCAATATTGTGTAATAATTCACAATGTAAAAACAATTGATGAAAGTTATTTTAGTTTATATTAGTTTTTATTTTTATTATATTTTATTGATATTGCTAAAAAGTTGATTTTAAATTACTTTTTGCACACTTTTTTTCGCTTTTATTTATTTCAAAAATTGTATTATTTTCTCTCTAACATTATTTGCAATGAATCGAGTGATTGTTACTTTCCAACCAATTAATAGATAAATTGAAATTGTATTTTACTTCAATTATAATTATTCATTTCCAATTAAATGAAAGAGTTCTGCGATCACAATACGTGGCGACTTTAAATCGCGCAGTTGCGCCGAGCTGCCGAGCCGCCGAGCCTGCGCCGAGCGCCCCGCGGCAGCCGCTTCTGCCGAGACTGCGGATACCGGCCGATACTGACGAGAACAGCCGAGAATAGAGCAATTCCGATAGTTTCGATTCTTGAGGGAGACCTTTTTTTAAATTTATTTTCTACTAGTTCAACAGTTTCGCCTTTCAGGGGTTTCTACATTTTTATTTTCAATACATAACATTTGGGCATACAACCTCTCACTATTGTATCTTCCTACTAGTTAATTTACAAGATTTCATACTTATATTTCTAACACATGAAAACAATTTCCATTCAATAATCAAATTTTTGCGATACATGACTCATTTTTAAATCTAGATACTTTTACGTACATTCAAAAATAATCTTTATATTGGAGTGAAAATACCCTTTTTTAAATTATTTTTTGACCTACAATATTTTAGTGAATACTTATTTTTATGGGGGTTTTAACATATCTTTCGGATATCGTGAACGTATTCTCTCAGGATTGTTTAATGTTTTTCCCATTGTAAATTTTATATTGCAAGGAGAGGACGGAAGAATTGTGAAAAAATGTCACAGTTTTATGGTCGATTAGGGGCTCCGTTTGAAGTTCTCTTTGAATTTGTGTATTCGAGATGAACCAAGGAGCCTTTGCACATTTTCTTAAAAAAGTGTTCTGTATTATCTGAAGTTTTTCAATGTTGCTTTTAGCTGTGTTATTCCAGGGACAGGCATATGTGAGGGATGGCCTAATAATATATTTAAATATGAAAACAGCATCTTCTAAATTTAAGGCTGAGCGGAAGTTAATTAATGGACACAGTCTCGATATTTTAGCATTTGTTGCATTGGTTATTACTTCAGTGAGCTTTTTCGAAGTTAACCTGCTGTCAATGTTGACCCTAATATATTTACTGGTGTATCAGATGCTAGCCAAGGGATGATAGTGTTATTTACTACTAGTGGGCGAGGTATCTTTGGTTTCCAAATAGTAAAGATTTTGGCCTGTGTTTTGGTTGGATTTATTTTTATTCTCCACAGTCCAGCCCACTTTAGAAAGCAGGAGACATCTGCCTCTATGTTATCTTTCGCTACATTTATATCTGCATGCATTGTATATACTACAGTATCGTCTGAGAATAATGCAAGATTTGAGTCTCCTAATTTGGGAATGTCTGAAAAATAAACATCGAAAAGGAGCGGCGATATTGCGGAACCTTGAGTTACCCCTGCTCTTATTGTTCTAGTTTGTGAAAATGCGCAGTTTACTTTACCTCTGTATGTTCGGTCTGTAATAAAACTATTTATAATGTACCTGTAAATAGAAAGGTACTTCCAGATGTTTCAGTTTGTATAGTAAACCAGT
The DNA here is from genome assembly GCA_031308135.1 of Acheta domesticus. Classification (NCBI taxonomy): domain Eukaryota; kingdom Metazoa; phylum Arthropoda; class Insecta; order Orthoptera; family Gryllidae; genus Acheta; species Acheta domesticus. The sequence continues at coordinate 142,917,813 of JAHLJT010004567.1, read as the reverse complement.
ATGCCAAACGTAATCAAATGCTTTTTCTAAGAACAGTCCAATTGTATGCTGTTTGTTATGGAAACTGTTTGCAATTTGTTCTACTAGGCGGATGAGCTGATGAGTTGTTCAATGATTTTGCCTAAATCCTTAAAATTCCCTTATTTCCATGAGGTATTTGGTCAGTCGTTTTTGTATCAGTTTCTCAAATATTTTGGATAAAGATGATAATAAGCTAATTGTCCTTTAGCTCGTTACTTCTTTCGGGTTTTTGTCTGGTTTACTGGCTGGAGGGACAATGGCCTGTTTCCATGACTTTGGATAATACCCAAATCTAAGTGCTGAGTTATATACTGCTGCCAGAACTGCAATCGAGCTTCGTGGTAGTTCTTTCCAGATTCTGTTATTTGATACATTGAACCTTCCTAATTTTTAGATTATTTATAATTGAATTTATTTTGTAGGGGCTAATGAATTTAATTGGCGCGGGGACTCTGTAATGCGTTTCTGTCATATACTCTTCAATTTCTTTGTTGTGCTTAACATCGATCATGGGATTGGCTGTAAAAGTATTTCCAAAATTTTCGGCGATATAATCAGCATTTTCTTGGTCCGTGTGTATATAATTTCCTGTTTGAGAGTTTAGAGGAGGAATATTTGTTTTTTCCCCTGTTATACTTTTTATTGTTGTCCACAGCCGTTTTGAATTTGGATGTATTTGGGATAGATGAGTTTGGAAGTTAGAATATCTTAAATTATCTAATTGGATTTTAATTATCCTCGCTAGTTTGTTTATTTTTCTCTTGTAATTAGTGTTTCTATTTATTTGCCATTCCCTTCTCAATTTTCGTTTTTCATGTATGAGGTTCAATAGTTGTTTCAGCAATTTACTACACGATCTTTGTGCTGGAGGGGATGGTATAATACTTTCATCTAAATTTTTATGAATTGCATTATTTAGTCTGGTTATCTCTAAGTTAGTTATTTGGTTTCTTATGTTTTTGGGTCGCTGAACATGAACACTGATACTATCAGTTTTTTCAATAAATTTCCGTAGAAACACATGTGTAAGGAAAACAATTTTAAAATTACGACAGTTTTTTCTTTTTTAATGAGTAAAAACTTAGCAATATTACATAAATAATGAAAAGATAAAAATATCTACATTTAATGTCTACAAACTTTTTCCATCCAACAGTTTAGCCACGAGAGCACCGCGAAATTTAGTGATTAGAGAAAAAAAATGTAAAACCGAAAATTGACCCATTTATGTCAAAATAACTCAAAAACTATCAATTTTTGTAATTTGATTTGATACGAAGTTAAAGAGATTAAATTTACTACATTTTATGTTTTTACGTTTTATCTCCTATTGCACTATTCACCTCTCACAGTGATATAATAGCGAAGGAGAATATTCAAAACGATGTAAACAATTATATCAAATGGACTCAGAAATGGAGAATAAAGCTCAATCATAATAAGTGTCAAGCGAAGATATTCACATTACGCAGACCAAAAAAAAAAAAACGAACTTAACATCAATGGAAATCGCATCCCGTGGACTTCTACACCAATGAAGTACCTAGGAGTATTATTTGTGGTATTAGGGGTATTATTTGTGGTATTATTTGTAGTAAAGTGGAAACCCCATATCCACGCAAATGGTAATAAAGCTTTGGTCAAAGCGTCGAAAATGTTTCCTTTAATTAACTCTAGATCTGCCACTAGTATCGAAAGCCGAATATTACTGTACAAATCTATTATTCAACCTACTCTAACCTATGCATGTCCAGTATGAGGTGGCGCAGCACCTAGTAACCTTCAAAAGTTAGTTGCATTCCAAAATAAGTTCCGAAGAAAGACCCTCAAGGCACCATGGTTTATTCCAAATTCCCAAATTCACCGCGAGCTAAATATATTGCCATTAACCGACACATAAACAAAATAGCTGACCATTTCTTTCAAAATCTTTACTCTTCCCTCTGTTCCACAATATTTAATGTGGGCCGCCGTGCTTCATAGCCCCGTATTAAATCAAGATTCCCCAAGGATAGACTGAGGCCACCGTAACTTCTGTCTCTACACCTTTCCTAGCACTACCTTAATTTCAACGTAACACCTCAAACCGAACCTTGAAGCCTGAACAAAAATCTTCGAACCTTAGACCATGTTGTCACGAGTAGGAATGAATCCGCACTTGCTATGGATGGCCATATCCAAAACGTTATAATATAAAATGTACTGTTTTCAAACCCCTCGAGAGACAAATGTCGAACGAGAAGAAATAAATTTAAAAAGTGTTTTATCTCCGAACAGCCGCGCCGAGAGCGCCGCGAAATTAGATTTTACAGTGATTATTTTGTTCTCAGTACTTAGCTTTTGAATTTCTGGAGAGTGACAATGCAAATACCCCGCGCAGAGATAGGCGTTGATTTCCCCCTGGAATGTTGCAATGGGTAATGGGAATGACGTCTGTCCATCACGTTAGTGAAAGATCGAAAATTCAGGAGTTACATTACACTCTGCAAAACAGAACCTAGAGCTGAAGTTATCAAAAATAGATCTGGAAAAGGGAGGGTTCGAATTGTATTAATGGTTTCTGCAGTATTTCCTTTCCCTCAAAACCTTGATTTATAATTAACTGGCCTAAGGGTTGACATTTGGTCGGTAAGAGCATTAACAGAATCATTGGTGACGACTTTTCAAGTCTGAGATTCAAACAGAATGGCAGAGTACAACTACATTGCTACAATACGAATATTCAACAAGTCGATTCCTATGAACCAAACTGCTCATATCTAAAGAATTGCCGTTGTAATTGGATGACCAACTAGACTTTTTGATCTGAGAACCTAATTTGTTATTCTTATTCGCTAAGGAACCAAATCCACTCTTTATCAAGTATTCAAACGAAACACAAAGAAGAGTTGTACAAAACAATTAACCTCAAATGTAGTACTATACGGCTGCAGTACTATACTACTCGCACCCTTTCACTAAATAATCACTTTCAAATTGAGACTTTGCGCAATCGAATTGATACGAGTGATTATTGTCAGAATAGGATCATTCAAAATTAGAACAATGCAATGAAATTGAGTACAAAGAGGAAAAGGAGACGTAGACTACGATCAAAATAAGACGCCGAAGGAGAATATGGGGGAAGAAGGAGGAGAATATGAGTTTGACAAATTACAATTTGGAATTTCCATGTTTCCAGTGGTTCAATAAACCATATAATGTTTTGTTTGACATTATTTTGTATTATCGTTATTTGTTCTCAGTTTGAAAGTGCTTCAGTCGCAATAATTTTAATTTGAAGAAATAGACTTCAATTTGAATGTGTGTTAGATGTCAATTTGGGGTTGAAAATGCATATTTAAATGTCATGTTAAATTTTAATTTGGAGTATGATTGTATTTTCACAGCGGAAATGATGGGAATTATGATGTCATCCGCGCAGGAACTAGCCTCAGGTGCATCGATCAAATTCTGCGATAAAAGCAAGGAACCGGCATGGGTAAGTAATTTGCTATGGGAAAAATATAAGAAATATTTAGAAAATTCTACACAAGACTTTAGACAGATAAGATAGTAAACATTTCCCTGAGCGTATTTTTCAAATTGGTAATGTAAATAGTACTGCTTTGAATCTTCTCCCGAGATCTCACAATAACAACCTGGTTTCTTTCTTTTTTGGTGAAATGGTGGTTTATGGTGAAAATTTTGAAAATATAATTTTTAATTTCTCGTACGTATTGAGGCGGTACTGATATGTGTGGGTCTTGAGGGGGACTGCGTCTACAAGGTATTTGAACGAGCGCGCACATCAGGGCGCGTTCGAAAGCTTTAGTGTCGGCTGACTAGCGAGATCAGGGAGGCATTTTCGACGTCACGCAAGGCACGTAGGGGAGGCGGCCGACTGACCAACAGACAAAGTGTGAAAAAACTTATTTGATTTCGAGAGCCGTCAAGAAAGGACTTGTGAGAGACTGGAGATTGGGCATATGGTAGGTAAAAGTAACCACTTATTTGACGAATATTCATTACCCCGTTACATGAAGTATTTTTTTAGAGCAGTGAATAAGTGAGCTGTAAAAACATTGTATACTGGTGAAAAGAACTTACTTTGCGTTGTGTTGTGTTGTGAAAGCAATAGACTTTCCTGATTTTTTGGAATTGCGGACGGAAGAAGTAAAATAAGTATCACCCAACAGAACAGTTTAAGATCACGTTCGCATATTCAGCGGCGTTTTATTCATGCTTTAGCTCGAGAAACGAAACTAGTTCCGACGGGAAAGGCCACTCCAGTGAACTGTAAGAATTTTATTTCGTTAAGCGCCGAACTCTAACCCGAATAAATCACGAACGTCAAACTTGTGCGATCTGTGGAAACCGTAATCATCAAGAAGATACAAAAATATTGGTAACCAAAAATGTCCTTCTTTATTTTTAGGAAAGTATTACCTAAAAATTAATTAATTAAATGATTACCTAAAATTATTAAATAAACTAAACCCATACCTCAGTACTAATGAAAAGAATAAATCCTGCGTCGAAATAGGAAGGAAAAAGTCTTCGGTCACATGGAAGTAAATGTTTAATAACATGTCTTACATTATAGAAAATGTAGATGTAATGGCTAACGTCGTCAGTCTTCAATATTCCTTCACTGTTGCCCGCGCCCATTTCGCTGTCAGTTGCCGTCTGAGCTCTGCAGAGTGGTTCATCACTGTGGTGAAGTTGTCCCGAGAAGTGAATTCACTATTGAAGATTACAAAGAGGTAATCCGTTGACAGAATGAGTGCGCATCGATACGGGGGATGCAGATGATACAGAGTTGGAACTGTAAAATGTTCTTCCTACCGTCATCCCCGGCGATGGTTTGTTGCTCGTATAGGAAGTCAAGTGACAGTAATGTGGGTCAATTAAAAGTTTTAGACGAAGAAAAGAATCAATTCATGTTAACTAACATTCCAAAGCCAAATCTTGCGAGCAAGTGCTGTTAAACGAATTTAGAAACCGTCTGTATTTGTCAGCACAATAATGAATGACACAATAAATAAGAATACCACGAAGAATTCAGTAATTCGAATCCTGGTCTTTGTGCTAAAACAACTGCACAGTGCTCCAATTCTTTTTGATAATTTATAGATCATCCTGAAAACAAACATTCCGAAAAGGAAAGTTTTAAACAAACAGAATCTGAAGAGAGCCTTACCGGAAACGTGGAACAGCATTTCCATCCAAATATGTGACAAACGTGTTTTCCAAGCTACTTGCCGAAGCCAATGCAAAGGGCAATCCTACAACATATTAAAAGAATGTTGATTTATAACAAATATTTATTGTGTGCAAAGACATTTTTGCCCCCATTTTGACGCAGTGTTTCTTGTTTTCATTAGTACATAGATAGGCTCAGCTTTGTGAAATTATTTTTGTGAAAGTAAAGGAAGAACTTTTTGTTGACTAGAATCTTTATCTTATTGAAGTTACTCCCATTGCACAATTTCCACAAAACAAAAATTGAGAGAATAACTAAGTATCTACTCTTTATTCTGAGAACGTATTACTCTGAGAGTGGGTAATACAGAGAAATGTATAAAATCGAAAATTGACCAATTCTTAAGTCTAAATCTTTTTCCTTTCAATAGATTTTACGTCGGATAATAGAATATTCCGGGTAATGGTCACAATACGCAAATTTACTTTGATTATCATTCGAAATTCCTACTACGAGTACAAGAAAATGTATCAATATTTGTCTATTACAATGTATGGAATTGGGTATAGTTGCTAGTCTATCAAACGATCCATTACCGTGTTTCATATCTCTTTACAACTCATTGAGCCTCAATAAGAAAAATATATGTTACTAACTTCTAATCCGCGCAAGCACCCGACACTAGTGGTGCTCAAACAGCGCCTACTTTCTCGCCCTATTTTCACGCAAAATAGCGCAAAAAGAACTAAAATTTTCGAAAGCTTGTACTGGGACATATTTCGAAATCTACCTTTAAGGAACAGTTTTCATTAAGGGATAAATCTCATATTTTAGTTGTAGGAAAACTCCGGAAAAAATTAACTTTTGCAATTTTGGAAAAATCAGGGTTTTCAATGAACTTGAGACCTACACCATTTTCTTAAACGCCCTTCACACTATTCAACAACAAAATTGATTAAAAACGATGGACCCATTTTTTTGAAATTTTCAAAATGTCCCAGGGGCTTCGTTTAAAGTACCTCCCAAAAGTCAAATGTCGTTTTCAAATTCAAGGGCCGCGACATCAGCATCAGAACGATTGAGGAATATCAATTTTGGAGAAAATCAGCTAAACGGTTTAGTCGCCAGCGTTGTTCAGAGACGGACAGACGTGTTGGCGTCATTCGATTACTGGTGTCAAGGATCCACAAAACATAGATTCTGGCTACACCACGTGTCAGACATTTTCCCCTAAATTTAGCAACTAGATTTATGCTTTTTTCGTTACCAAAGCTCTGAAATAAGAGTTCTGTCAAAAATTCGCGGTTTTTCCCCGCAGCATTACATAACTTTCTCTCTACTCCTTAGCGAGAAAGTAGAAACTGTGAGCTTCCAGCCGTGTGGAAAGTGTTTATGGTTTTCTTAGATTCCGTGGACTTCAGGAAAAATCAAAAATCCATGAAACAGTTTCGATATTTACTGCACAGTGCAAATATTTGATTGTGTTGATTGCGAATTCTCATGTTGGGTGCGTTATTGTTTACGGTGCATTGTTCGCCACGATACAGCAAGACTCCAAGTAAGATGCTGTTTGCCATTAAATATTTGCTAGTCTCACGTTTCCCTATGTAACAGAAACCTTTTTGATATCCTTGGTATGTAAAGAACTGCTGTAGGTACGCTTGCTATAATACGTTTGCTTACAGTATTCATGATGGGTTTTTTGTTTGTTAAATGTTTGAATTTGTGGATGTTATAGGAGGGTAGTTTATTTATTATCCTTGAGCAGTGTACGTACTACTTTTTGAAAAAATCATTTTGTAGATTTTGTTCAGGTGCATTTTTCTGTCAGTCTATTAATGAAATGTTATTTTTACATAACTGTTTGTTGTATGCATTTCCTTTTTGATTGACGATTCCTTTATTCCTATTTCTAAAGTAGACTCTGAACTCGTCCTTAACGTAAACCCTCAATTGCAGTGGTGTCAAGGTCTTTTACTGGTGGCCGTGGCGTGCGTCGTGGCACCGTAGCATTCCACGACCTTCTCTGCGTAACTAGCGTCGGGAAAGGGAACTATTAGAGTAGTAGCAAGCAGTGCGTAGCGTGACTCACACGTTTGGGGATGCTCAACAATAACACACAAAATGTCACTATCAACTACTTCATCTAACAGGCGAACGCAACACAAGGCAGATACACTGGGACTACTTCCACGATCTCGATTGCTTACGACGGTGTAGGCGCTTCCCACAAAATCCTCACAGCGGTCAGGGCTGCCGATGTCTTGAAAGCAAATTATACAATGGCTCAGCTTAATTCTTATACGCGAATGGCAATAAGACCATTTGTTAATTTGTACATTGCAGACGTAAATAATATTGTAATCTATTTAAGAGATAATACAATTTCTTGGATATTAATTAAGAAATAGTAGTCAGGCACTATTTCTACAGTTTGTACCCATGACCAAGCGGGGACTCCCGAGTGAGAGAGAGAAAGATAATTTACTGAACGCCTGAAGTGTGCTGCGCTCTCGTGCACAAACGGAGCTTTCTTTCCGCAGTAGACGCTAGCGTAAAGCAGTCGGGTTTCTCTGAGCCAGGGGTGAAGAGGGGAGAGGGGAACCTCGCCATCTGCGCATGCGTCATTGCTCGTCCGCAATCTGGCGGCAGACGCTGAAGTATTTTAGCTTACAAGCAATCAGAGGCCCAGCTTCAACAGCCCGCCGAATTCAATCATAGGAAATCAATTTAAAATTAATACAAAACGGTTGTTTCGCTCAACAGACTACTTGTAAGATTATCAATACAGTATTTAAGGTTCTTATATACGGGGATGCTTAAGTTTCTCAGAGAATGAATTATGGTTCTCGGCTTGTAATTGTAAGAATAAGGTCATGCGAAAGCGAGTGGGGTGTTGCATGCCCAGCCGATTTTCCTTCATTTTCTTGTGCAATGTTGCCGGGCGCTGAAGTTCATTTGATCCCGAGGCAAACTGTACTTTCAAGTACGGATAACATCATAGACGTGCGCAGCCTGAAACCAGGGGAGCCCACTTCATTTCTGGGCCCCTCCATCCATTAAACATTTTTGCATATGACTTTCTACTACCCAGTGGCGATACCAAAGGCAATTTTTGAGGAGTGGCACACAATTCTTGAAAGGGAAGCGGAGGAACTGTGGAAAGGGATCCGAAGGCTATGGATAAATTTAATATAGGAGAAACCAATAATTTGTTAGGCATTTGTTAAATTTCAGTCACACGATGTAAGACATTCAATATAAAAATTTAAGTAGAAACCTAATATATAAATTATATTTAATTTTAAAATTTTAGAGAAAAATTAATAGAGATTTTTAGACTAACACCGAATAATGGAATAGGTTTTGTGCCCTACTGTACCCTTTAGGGGAATTGGAGAAACGTAGTTGGAGACGGTTCAAAAACTCATCAGTAGGTAGCTCTGAACATCCTGCAAGAAATATTTCCCAGTCACTGATCCCGGGCTTCGCCCGCAGACAGCCGCCATTTGCAAGTCTCAAGTTGCATTTTTCACAACTCCAAAGCATTGAGCTTACAAACACCAAGTTTGGATACATTGGTAATAGGACACAGTTCTAGAACATCCCTAACAAGGAAGGAAAACACGCGACATTAAATGCCGGAATTTTTTAATTCTGAAATCGGAGAATAAAATAGAATACAACTACTTTAACATCTAATACTATAAAAAAGGGAAAGATGAATGTGACTTCTTTGGGAGGGCAGTGCCCCTTGAACTTCCCTGCCGAAGCCGTCACTGATTATTCAACAATTTTAAATTTTTAAAATATATTTTTGAGCGATTGTAGGAGGGATTAACTCAGGGTTTCCCGCATTTTTTTCGGGGTATTTTCGTACATATTTCAATATTTTTAGCTGTTTTATCGGCCGATTTTGTTTTTTTTTGTTTGTTGTACAATTTTGTAGGCTTTCTATGTGGGTATGGAGTCCAAATAGGCCACCTTTGAGTAAATTCTTGTTTCTTCACACTTTTGCCCCGAATTCGTCCAAATTATATCTTGTTGGTTCCAAGGTGGACATTCTCTGAAGAAATTAAGCTAAAGACTTTCAACAATTAAATATAAATTATTATTGAACCATTAATGAAATTTAAAAAATTGAAATAAAAGAGAGCATTTTGTATTTAAAAAATAGTTTTCACATTAACATTTCAAAACAAACAAAATCTCCTTGAACACAACTATTTTAGTGTAACAGACCCCAAGTTTTAAACCCTCTCCCTCCTCTGTTGGTAGTCTGGGAATTTCACATTTGGAACCACGCATTAGTTACTTACTTTTCTCAGCAAGTTCCATTGCCAAATTTTTACTTCTCTTACAAAACAGCACAATTCTATAGAAAATATGCAATGCAATACTCAGAGCAAATTTAAAATATGAGTAACTGTTTACAATGAAATATAGTTTTAGGAGTCTCTTAAAAACACGTCGGATGATAGCAGTAATAATTCTATTGTTTAACTTTTTCTTTTGAATTCAGTCTCATTTGATTGCGTTATCAATACCTAAAGACATTGAAATATATTCAGCATTTATTAACTCATTTCGTTTTGTTTTCAGGTTTTCAAAAACACTCCAAAGTTGTGGAACTGCCTTTCAAGCGTTGGAATTGACGGCCAGGCATTGAAGAACGATTGTGATAAATGCGAAGGTTTGAATTGTTCATAATATGTTATTTAGAATTCTAATGTAATTTATCTATCCCCATCCTCAGGACTGAAATCCTTGGTCCTCCCGGTCCCCCATATACGATTGGCCATGAGTGATTGGGAGCTGAAAATGCATTCAAATATTTAGTTTGAGCCTGAGCGCTCGATTAATAAAATGAGCAAATGAGCATTACGTGATCGAAGACCGAAAAGCATGAGACTTGAGAAGCTGTGAGGGAGATGTATTGGACTGTATGCGTATCGAAAGAGTCGATCGCGCCTGAACAACAGGTAGTTTTTGCTCGTCGTAATGAAATAAGAGTTTTTCTGCCGAAAATTCGTCGTTTTTTTCGCGCAGCACTACATAACTTTCTCTTCTTAAGAAGTTCCTTTTTAAACGAGAGAAAGTAAAAGCAATCGACTGCAATCTCGATATTCTGCGTATGTGCAGGTGCAAAAAAAGGCTGCAAAACTCAAACTTCGCATGCACAGAAGGTCGATAGTGTTCTCGACTGCTGTAACGCTTCCTCGTGACAAAACTCTTTAATGAGCCCTCTACATCACGCAGAAAAAAATCCTGAAAATGCAGTTTATCTCTTGAGGCGTTGGAGAAGGATGTCTTTCAGTCCAGACTCATCAGGGTTAATAGTGTGACGCAATCATGTCAGAAGAACATAGAATTGTTTTCATTTACTTTTCCTAAGTAGTTTAGACAGAGATATATAATGCTACAAGAAATCGTTGTAGAATAGATGACGGAAATAACACTTTCCGGGAAATCTTGATACAAAAAGACTGTATTCGACCATCTGTTTGTCTGTCCCTCTATGTCTCAACCATGAAGAGGGGAATTTACGATACAAAAACAGAAAATAAATATTACAAGTTTTGTAGAAAAATATATGAAACATATTTTGGTATAAAACTGGGTGATCAAGATAAGTCGTGGGTTCCTGATGTGGTATAGCAAAATTTGTGTGGAGTGTCTCGTCAGTGGAAAACTGAAGAGTTAAAATTTGCTATATTGATGATATGGCGAGAGCCCTAAAATAATGATTATTGTTATTTTTGTTCTGTAAACGTTAAATCCGTCACTCGTTACAAGAAAAAGAACAGGGAGTACCCTGATTTGGAACCTGCAAGTGACCTGTGCTAATGGACCTGATGTTCACCATGCTCACTGGATGTTCTGTCTCTGATAGTGAGGATATACAGATTCTGGGATGCAATTCAAGAGTTAACAGTGGCAGTGAATACGATGGAAGGGTTGTTACAAAAGGGCACTTCTCCCAAGATAAGCTCAGTGATTTAATACGTGACCTCAGTTTGCCAAACAAAGCAGCTGAACTTTTAGCATCCTGACTAAAAGACAAGAAATGTCTGACACTGGAAGCAAAAATAACTCTTTACTGGTTATTGGTACAGGCTTTATCATAGTTGTCAAGACGTTTTTGGGTAATCATAAAGCATAAAATTATCCAAAAGTGGTGCCAGACTTGCTATTAAACTTTAAAAATTGGGGTGCAACTAGTGAACATTAAGGTGCAGTGTGTCCATATCCATCTAGACAAATTACCAGAAAATATTGGCAATATGTGTTAGGAATAAAGCGAGCGGTTCCATCAACAAATAACGGTAATGGAAGTTAGATATCAGGGCAGATGGAATAGACATAATGGCAGATTACTACTGGAGCCATTAACGCGATTGCCCTGATTTTCCACATAAAAGAATATCATACAATGTTTTGTGATTCTTTGCAGGCTGTAAATATAAATATATTGACTATATTAATATTAAATATTGTGGCGGCATGTAACAACGCCCTAATAAATTCTTAGCAAATGCTTGTTTTTCATACTCGCAGGCACGCGCACGTGCGCCCAACCGCGCCTCCCCCACCCGCCTCTTCGCCGCCACGGTCGCATTCTTCCAGCGTCCCATCGCCTACTTTGGGAGAAAAATTTACAACCCTCCGCCTGTTCGACCGCACCGTGCCCCCTCGCAGTGAATACCCCTCCCTGTATTCCGCCCCCACCCTCCCCTGGGCGAGCTCTCCTCGCCGGCGCGCTCCCGTCGTCACGCCTGCCACACTGATACGAATAAATCCTAACTCTTGCCATACGATAATTGCTCCCAGGAGATGTAAACCGTCAAACGGGGCAGCTGCGTTTCGTCAGAAAGAGACGGAAGAAGAGAGAGAACATCCGAGGAAATTTCCACAAAGTTACGAACTACGATTCGTTAGAATATTCCTACGGCGCAGTAAGCTCCGGCCAATAGACGACAATTATTTCCCGAAAGTAGGGCCAGCGAGCCCAAGACAAGCTTAGGAGGGCAGGAGATCCGAATAGGAACAGATTCTCAGAAATTTTGAAAAAGACACTTGAGAGCTAGTCGCGAGAGAGGAAACTTCTTGCATGGTCGTGGAAGCCGTGAACTTGTTTTTGTTTGTTTTTTTAAACGGTGAACCGTTGACTTCCCGATCGCGAGGCCATGCGACAAGATTTGTCTGCCATATTCGCACTTGCAGAGACTTTTTCATTCGCTCTATGAGCGAATAATGTCTGAAGGCACCGGTCACCGAACAGATTTCATTTTCAGTGTGTTCGATGAACTATTAACTCGTTGCCAAATGCGAGTGTACGAGTCTCGAATACCGGTTGATCCGTGCTCGCGATTAAGTACCCCCGCGCCGCGCGTCCAAACCGCGACGAAGGGCAATCTCCTGACTTGTAACGGCGCCCTGGTGAAAGTGGAGGTGGGGCCTCCGCATCTTCGCCGCCGCTGCCTGACGGGCACCTCGAGAAGCATCCCCCAGCGGTTCCTGGAGGCGCCTGCCTTTACAACACTGCAGCTCGCCGCGTGTCTACAATCTTCGCAGACGCCGAGGTCATCGACCGCATCGTGCCCCCCCCCGGCACACGCCTAAACGAATAGCTAAGACTCCACCGTTCGCCCGCGCTTTGGGGCGTTCCCCTCGAAACGAGGCGGAGAACAATATTATCAATCTTCATATGTTTTTCTTCTTATTTTTAGTTAAGTGGTGCCGCGCCATGGAATTTTTATTGTAACGTAGTTTAAATATGGTTGTCTTTGGTTATTATTTTATTACTAATATTATTCTTTTACATCATATTTTCTGAGCTCACTAGCTAGGGTGTAATCCCACCTCATGGGACTTTTAGTGTAACTTCCCCGATCGTAGGTCGGGAATAAATGTTTATTCTTGTCCTATTACCCAATTATGGCAAATTGTTCTTTATGTAGTTTGTCGCCCCTGCACCTCACTTCCCCCCACCACGCGAGGAACCGTGATCATGCTCTGCCAGACGGGCACCCGTTGCAATATTTCAAGCGTTTAACTTTGTATAAACTGGCATATCTAGTTACATTTAATTCAAGTTTTATGGAATTTACGAATAGCCTGCACTCAATAAAATAAAATAATATTTTTTGATGCGATTTTCATTATCTCAAAAACTAGAGCCAATCTACCAAAAACCAACGCCATATTTGGAATCTGTGCATTAAACATACCCTAAAGTGGCATTAAATTGTTTGGCAAGAAAATGAGTGTTGACCAGTATTATTCGTGATCACTCAGTCCATCATTACCATAAATTTCCGTGCACGGTTTAAAATTAAATGCTTGGAATGACTAATACTACTATTTACAAGATGATCTCTTATGCAATGTAAAAAACAATTCTGTTGAAATTTAGCAATGAATTAACAGTATGTTATCAAATTTCATTGATCTGGTTGCAAATTCCACACAATCAAACAAAAATCAAAGAAAAAATTTACATTGATCACAACAAAGAATAATATCTAATTCTCAAGGCATTTGTTACTCTAGGCAATAAAATTACTAGTTTTCTGCTTTGAAACACGTCTATCTTCTGTATTCTAACAGTCTCTGCTTTCTGAATTTTCACTATTGTTCGTCGCGGTTCGTATTGTTCGCCAGCCCCTGGCGTTCGCAACGGCGTGCACTCTGCGCTCTGGAAGCGCCTCTAGGTGCTCTTTTTCTTCCGTTCTTCCTCACATTCGGCTCTCTTCTTCTTCCCGTTCCAGTTTCTTCTTCTCGTTCCGGGCTTCTTCTTCTTCTCGTACAGGCCTTTTCTTCTTCGCGTTTCGGTTGTTTCCGCGCGATTAATTTGCTGTACGCCCGCGTGCGAAAAGTTCTCTGCACGATAGCAGTCTTGCAACCGCGAAAATAGTTCAGTTCATGGGCGTCGCGCACTTGACTCACTTTACAATTGTTCTGCATCTTGCTTCACCAGATTGTTCCTCATGTAATCTAACGTACTTTTCTCCTGACTAAAATCTGCACTCTTTCAACTTCCCTATTGTTAACCACAAAATCCACTGAATAATTAATTAATGCCGCTTACTTCGGCCTCTTACAACTCGCACTACTTCCTCTCACAGTAACGTCGTTACTTCGACCAGCACAATAGCTCTCTGTTACTCGACGGCTAGTCTAATTAACTTCGATCTGTACTATGGCCCAAGCAAGAAGCGTTCTCTACAACATTTCGAGTAAGAAGCGTATTCCACAAAATCTCAAGCAAGAAGAACGAGTGGTCAGCGGACTGGCGTATTTATTTCGACGCTCTCCCTCCGATAGGGGCGGGACGGACCTCGCCTCTCCTCTGCGGCTGACCGCGTAACACGTCACTGCTACGGACTTCGCACCGAGGGCTGCGCGATCTTGCCGGCATCTGGCCGCATTTCTATACCGCCGCCGTATTCCGTGCGTCATTCATACTGTTCTGGTGTCTTCATTAACGTTAGAGTTAATAACTGACGGGAAACCCACGTTCGCTATAATATATATATATATATATATATATATATATATATATATATATATATATATATATATATATATACGTGGTTTTTGGATGGGAATATATTTTCAGCAAACGCCGATGTCTATAACTCTAACCCTCGACGTAGAAATCATATTCATATGGTGTCAGTATCAACAGCTCACTACAAAAAATGCACATATATTATTTTACAACACATTACCTGATACCATTAAAAACATTGAAATCGATGCACAGGTTTAAAAAAGTGCCAAGTAAAATCTTTCTTCCTCCATAACCGTTTCTGAACAATTAGCAAATACTGAGCATCAAAAAGGAAAGTAATATTGATTTAAAAATTACATT
Source organism: Acheta domesticus (assembly GCA_031308135.1). NCBI lineage: Eukaryota > Metazoa > Arthropoda > Insecta > Orthoptera > Gryllidae > Acheta > Acheta domesticus. Next base: position 142,902,730 of record JAHLJT010004567.1, on the reverse strand, counting down.
TATGGTATTAATTACCATTTCGGTTGTATAATTCTAAACAATCTGCAGTGAGTGTTGAACCTCAGTTTCTAAGTCATTCGTCCTCATCTCGGACAGGTTTCCCTGATCCTTTGAGCAAATGCTGAGTTGGTTTTCTTCTTTTGCTTCTGAACATAAATGTGATTTCACAATCTGTGCACGTCTTCTAGAGTTTGGTGGGAAATATAGTTTCTTCAAGTTATCGTTCTCCATGTTCTCGCGGCAGGAAGTCGATTCCTTCACGATGAGGGATAATAACCCAAATCTATAGCTGATGTGCCTTTGAAAATAGTTTTTATTGCACTGGACCGAATATTTTCTTATCAATGCTTGCCAAAAACGCTCATGCCCTGATGTATTCGGAATTCAACATGTATTTCAGTCAGGATATGGATCGTATAATTGAAGATAACGCGCACTAAGAATACACTTTTTCTCATAGCATGTCACACAGAGTTTTTAACTGTTTTTGACATTCAATAATAAATTTCTTTCAGTGAAAATTTACAAAGATATTTTGATTTTATTTATATTGGGTTTTCATGAAATTTGGGGGGAGGTAATAAACTATCTTATTTACCAATTTAGCCTAACTTACAATCTAAATTTCTCTAAACGCTTCTTTAAATATGAAACTCTTATGAGAAGTAAATAATTCTTGAGTATACAACTATTCGAATTATCTAATGACCAATAAACTCACAGTCCTGTGTAATGTATTATTTATTACAACTAATTTTCTAAGAATATATGGAATGTAAAGACGGCCATATGATTCTTAACCTGAGTGTAAATAGTACATGTTTTTCCAATATTGCTCTTAAGAAAGGGAACAGGTTACATATCAATCTCTCTAGGATTTCATTACACTTCCTATCTTTAAAGAATCACATAAGAATATCTACAATGCATAATTGATTCTTATTTTGCAGCAACCAAAAAGCGGAGTGATGATGGTTGCCCTGAAAATGTAGTATTTGCCGACTGCATTGACTTTCCGCAACGTGCTAAACAGCTTATAGAAGATAGATTTGGAAATATGGAATCGTTTAATATGGGTAAGATTAAGAAGATCCTCGATGATATGAAATGTGGAAACCAGTAAAGTAACGTTCCTATCATTATGTATATTTATAAAAAACAATAAATAAGAGCAATAAGTAAATTGACCCCTTTTTCATGAATGATAATTTTTAAATTCAGTGTCTAAAAACAATAAAACAACAGCACGTGACTTATTTCACGTAAGTAGGTAGCTCATTTTTACTTCTCGAATTTTGTAAGAGAAAGTTATGTAATTGTACGATGGAAAACAAGGAAATTTTGGCAGAAAAACTGTGGTAATGAAAAACCCTGGTAAAAAAAGTGAACCAATCTTTTAGTCAACCCTGCAAAAAAAGGAACCTGTTAATAACAGAAAACTGCCTTAAAAAGAACAATATGTCTCATGCGTTTGCTATGTAAAGCGCATGTAATTTTATGCTCTCTTAACCTGAATAACGCGGAACCGGACAGCCTTTTTCAGTTTATTTTGAGCTGACAACCTGTCGGTTGCGGAAATAGGAGAAAGGAGAGACGCCAAATGAAGGAATGACCTTCACAAATGCTTGGGGTACATAGCACGTTCCGCTAGAAGTTGGCAAATTCCCTGAGGGGGAAGCCCATTCCGATGACGCAGGTGCTGCCCTTTCTCTCGCTCCCCAAGAGGCTTCTATGAGAAGCTCTGAATATTCGAAATGGTTGAAGAGTTGGGAGTCTTTAGTTAAGTACTTATCGTGTCTTTGGTCTAGTGCTCCACTGGTGGATAATGTGAATGATGAGTTCGGGGAAGAGGAACTCTTGATATTTCAGGAACGTGTAAGAACTGTAAGTGTTATATCCAGGAAAACACAGGAATTATGAGAACACAGGTTTTTATTCACAGAGACAATTATTCATACAATAGTGTCGTTCCGGTAACCATAAGAAATTCCACAAACACAGCCAAGTTACCGTTATCCAGGAGATGTACCAAATGCAGCAAAGTCCACAGCAAGCCGCGAGAAAATCAATACAATTTTTCTTGCGAAGAATCTATTATGAACAAATTGTGGCAAGAACGTTTTTTTTTCATTTTTTTTCTCAATTTTTCTGTCTTCTAAAGGTAGATGTTATATATAACTTCAAGAATAGCCTTCAACCTAGCCATATTGTTAAAAAGAATTCCAATTATATATAAATGTATAATAATTACCTAAAAATTAAATAAATAAAATAAACTTCAAGAACATTATAGACGAGGAAAGCGTTAACCTAAATGACAATTTTCGTTGAAAAATTTTAGACGACTTTGAGACAATCTTTAAGTGGTTTTGCAAATGCGAATTTGAAACTCTTTTTCACAGAAAACCTTTTAGAGTTTTGGAGAAACTTTATAAGACATCATTCAAGCACATGTTCTCATTAATACAATAATGGATACAAATCGCCGGTAATGTAAATGTTAACGGCGTGGGAGAGATATCGAAATACATTTGTCAACAGTTTTACATTTGTACACACAAAGGGTGTCGTTTACTTTTTGCGTAATTTTTGAAAAAAGCAACAAACCAACAAAAGAATACAGTAAAATTACTTTTATGTCGCATCGAACAGAGTTTTTAGCACTGTCCGTACAAACTATGAACAACTGATTTTATGGTGAAATGTCGTTGGAATTTAAAATTAAATTATCACAGGTGTTGACATTGCCAACAATGCTATTTATTTCAAGTCGTTTTGTGGTTTCTAGACAGCAGAAACTGATGGCTAAGCCATCGAAGGCTGCTCTTGAAAAATAGCGTTGTTGGCAATGACAACACCTGTAATCATTTAATTAACTATGAACTATTATAAAAATGCATAAATAGTTTGTTTAAATAGTTAATACTATGTTTAAATAGTAACACAAATAAAAAAGTGAAAGCAGAACTTATAACTCGAACACACGCGCGCGGAATGACGCTCCGCAACGCTAAATATTCCTCTGTGAGCAACGTCTACAACGATTGAGAAAGATTTTTCGACACATATCGATGAGTCATCACGGCTGAGAAAGATACAGGAAGCCGCTTCTCCAGTGGCGTCTCCTGGCTAGTAGACGTGGAGATGCGATCATGATATTACAGGTTGAACGCGTAATTCCAGATATTCAAAGTCTTCGTGATTATACTTTACTCTGAAGTGTTTTGAAATTTTATGTTGCAAATTAGATATCTTCTTAATCTTCCTTAACAATCATCGTTTTCTCATCGCATGCACAAACTTACATAAACAAAACAATAAAAAAATAACCACAAAAAAGTACATACCTAATGTTTGAACTCGAGATCTATCCACGTTGTCTTGGTTATCCATCACTATTTACCGTAAGTTTTTCGGAATAGGAGAAATAACTACACGGAATTTCACGAATCCTGTCCATAGCACAATTAACGTTCCCTGCCACAAATAACTCATCCACTACCACAAATGAACTGGTTGAGCTCGCCATATCGCGTCCTTTCACACACATATAAACACAGAAGTTTTATCCTTTCGCGTTACAATTTCGAATTCACGATTTTCTTAAACGCATCACTAATTAAACAAAATAGTCTATTTAACGCATATTAAGTGGGAAACAACATTTACACTAGAACGCAGCACACACGAACGAAATAAGATCACACGAGTTCACGGATTGTCTCTGGCAAACGATTTTCTTACTGCAACGCCATCGCGTCCTCCAGCAACTCCAGCCCCACGTTCGGAAAGCCGAATTGCAACGACATCGTCTAGCGGGTGGAAGAGAGGTGCGGGCCGGCAAACTACTTTGTAAATGATTAGCCGTAATTGGGCAGTGAAATAAAATTTTACATTTATTCCCGACCTACGGCCGGGGAAGTTACACAAAGAAAATCCCATGAGGTGGGATTACACTCTACCTATTGAGCTCAGTAAAGAAAATTAAGAGAAAAGATAGTTAATTACACTTCTGTTACAGTCTTAAAGAAAAATATGCCATTGCGTGGCACCGCTTAACTCTAAGAAAAAGAAACAAAAAAAACAGAAAGATAGAACACTTAGAATTTGGGAGACATTTTCCGTCTCGTCTCGAGGCGGGACGCCCCAAAGTGCGGGCGTGCGTCAAAAGTCTTATCTGTTGAATGGGCGTGGGCTGGGGTGTCCACGTTGCGGTCGATGGCCTTGTCGTCTTCGACGGGCGTTGTCTTATGATCTGCAATGTTGACACGGGAGAGCGGACGCCTTCTCGCGGCCACTGCGTGCCCCGAGGTCTCCTTTGCGCCTCGCCACCAAGACGCTGGACGAGTCCGGATTCGTTTCTCACTACGGCTTGGACGAGCGATACGACAGCATTTAATTGCTGGTGCGGACCGGAGGCTGGATCCTGGTACTCGCGGCTCGTTCGCTCAAATTAGGCAACGAGTTTTGGTCATGAAGCGCCCTCTCGCAACTCGCTTCTAAGTGTCTGTTTCGCGGCCGCTGCCCTCGCGTTTACCGTTCATAACTCACTTCTCAGCGTTTCTTTCGCGGCCGATGCTCTCGTGTGTTCGCTCTCACGACTACCTCCCTAGTGTCGACTTTTTTTAAAGATTTTGAGAATCTGTCCCTCTCCGGATCTTCCCCCTCCTAAGTTCATCCTAGGCTCGCTGACCTTCGTGAAACCTGTCATTGGTCGCACCTTACTGCGTCGCAGAATTAATTTTGACGAATCGCGGTCCGAGGATTCGTGGAAAAGTTTCTAAAGTATCTCTCTCTACCGAAACGCTATCTCTGTTTACCGAAACGCAGCTGCGTTCGTCGGGGGGGGGGTGGCATCCCTTGTGAGCAATTATTGTATGGCAAAGGGTTCGGACTTTCTTGAATTAGCGCGACAGGCGTGGAAGTGAGGAGCGCGCCCAAGGATCGGTGAGGGTGGGTCACAAAAGGTGCATTCAGTGAAGTGGGTTCGTCAAGTGGCCTTTGACGACAAGTGGTCATAAATTCTTACTAGGCCGGCGTCCGTCGGAGGGGTGGGACTCTGACAGCAAAGGACAACGGGCGGGGTGGGGCGCGACTGGGCCGAGGCGAACGGGGAAAGCGCACGTGCGCATGCCTGGGAGTACGAAAAAGAAGTTTTTGTTGTAAATTTATTAAGGCACCGCTTTATGCCGCCACATTACATGAAGGAAGTGATATTGTTTTGACAGGCCTGCTAACACACATCGAGTTACCCAGCTGTACTGAATCAGGTTGAAATGTGCCTAAGAATATTTGGCAGACTCGCTTGAGTTGTGAAGAAAGACAGTCCTACCGTCTGCCCCCCGCTCCCGGATCCCAATCGTGGCACGTGACTTCTGGGTTCCCAGGCGTGCTGCCGAATTATAACTGTCTCACAGGAGGGAATATGGAAGGTTATTGGGAGGGGATACACAAAAGCCAATGAGAAGCCTTTGATGTGATAAGCTATGTCACAATCTCCGGCAGTCGAAACCACGCAACTTGCACACTGCGCAAGGGCGTGATTTCAATGACCTCGCCAACGAAGTGAGGTCGTTCAAGGGATGTTTCTCGACCCATCACATCCAGCGAGAGGACTAACGCCTATTGGACCGCGCACGTAATTGGCGAAGGGGAATAGAGAAACAGAGGGAGATACTTACAGAAGAAAAGAAAATATTTTACTGAAAATATTTTAAGTGATGGAAAACTAGGGGATGTAACACATCAGTCGCATACATTGAGCCTACGCCACTGCGCAACTCAATACCTCATGATAAATGACAACCAGCGTCAACGTGCGTGTAACGGTCGCGCGTGTAACGTGCGCACGGCGATCCTCAGCTGGCGCGCCTATTGATGGCGAATTTTACCCAACCCTCGATATTTCGATACATCGCCGAAAGGTTCTCAATGTCAGTGAAAACATTGTCTAAAATCATCAATGTTTAAAATATCGATGTTTTAAATATGATAAAACAGGTGGTATTTTTCCATCCGATTTCCATTTTAATTATAGTATTTAAATGAGTTTTTGTATAGATTATTATTTGGTCACTTATAAATAATATTTTAAATATGATCTTTATCAAATGAAAAGAAGAAAATAAAAAATAAAGGACGTCGTGTTTTGCTTTATTTCATTTATTCATATTCATTCATAAATCATCGAAGTGAAACGTCCTGGATCTAATGCGATACTTAATAGGTGAATATTACTTTTTAAGTATATTCTGTGCTCAATCCCTCTGTCATCTTAATTTTTAATCAATATTTTATGTAGGCAAGGTTCAAAATGCAGATTAGCGATACAACCACGTACAAACCCGAGGAAGATAACATCAACATAATTATTTTAAAAAATGTTGGAAGATTTTTTTGAACCCGAACATTTTTGTGTTTCTTAAATAATTCTCTAACACCACACTTATACTGAATATTAAAGACAATGCACTGCTTGCTTCAAATTGAATCAACCTCCTTTCAAACAGTTAGTCAGTCCAAACAGTTTTGATGATTGCTAAATGCATTAAAAATCGGGACTGATTTACATATTTGAAATAATTTTAGAAGATTTCGTGCCGATTCCTGCCTGCAAAAAGTCTGTTCTAATCGGGATAAAAAATTAGCATTAAAACCCCGTAGAAATCTTGTCGCTCATGAAATAATTATTAATTTAATTGTATTAAGGTATATTTCCTCGTTTTCTGCTTTCATATTTTAAGTACTTGCGTTAATAGTGAATAGTTTACTCATGATATCTGGCAACGCCATAATAATGTTATACGAGTAGAAAATACAATTTATGGTTTTCAATAATATAGTGTGGGCAAGATTCTTTTGTCGATGAGTCAGATGTGATTCTCTATTAGTAAAATTGTATTATAAACAATTAGATTCATCTTTATCTCTACCCACATTAAGTTATCTACAGCAGATATGGAACCAGTTTATCCAGTGTAGTCAGTCGTTTACTTTTAACATGAAACAAAAGATATTTTGTTAAATTTACAATAAAGTGAGACATCCTTGACCCCCCCAACATAAATCTCCTTAATAAAAATATCTCCTTCATCCCTCCATATTAACATACAAAAGAGAATAAATATTCAAATTAAATCCCCGACCTTATCAACACTTTCGTGCCGTCTAGGTATCGACAACAGTGATACATGTCAGTGGCTGTTGGTTTTGCGCAATTCACAAATACTAGTTACTGGAAATTTTATTTCTTATCAGATATTTTTTGAAAACATCGATGTTTCTGTAGAAATATATCTATGTGAAGAAATGTTGATGTTAACACATCGATGTTTCTGGTCGAAAATATCGATGTTTTATCCTTCGATTTTTTTGTCATCCTTAGGCACCAAAACCAAAGGGCAAATGACCCCCGTTCATCCCTCTCTCTGACTCTTTCTCTCTGTCTCTGCCTCCTCCTCCTCTTCGGATCGGACACAACAAACGGAATAACGATTATAAAAACGGGTAAGCGTAAAAGCTGGCCTGTTTAAATTTAATACGGACATAAAATGACTTAACGGCCTTAGAGTGTTAAAAATAAAATAAATAGAATATGTTCTATTAAAAATACGACAGGTGAACAGTTTTAATGGGCATTCCACGAAGTTAGAAGGACAGGGCAAAATTAATTAATAATCCTTTCTTCATTAATGATAAGGGTGGGTATTATTACGATATCTGTAATACTGAATTAACCTTTATTCAAAATTTCTTTGAAACATGAATTTCATTGTTCTTTATTTTTATTTGAAATTCTTCAAGTACATTGGAAATTACCTCTTATTTTTTTAAGAAATAAACACATTCGTTAACAGCTTCCCCTCTCAATACATGCGACAGTTCTCGCACGGGTACGACAATTTATATATATATAGCATTGAGATTTTCAAAAAGATCCTTCAAAATTTGGGGGTACTTTATATAAAGCCCCCCCCCCGGGATTTTCAACATTTTCTCAAAAACGGCTCCAAATTTTTTCTTTAATTTCTTGTATGAATAGAGAAAAATACACTTTTTAACATGGCATAGGTCCGATTTTCACGTACAGCTCTGAATTTTCGAAAATTGTGAAAGTTTGAATTTTTTTTCGGCGTCTTTCTCCAACTACAAAATTGAAGATAGAGATTTTTTCTTCAAATAAAATTTGTTCTGCATATTGAGTTCTTTAATAAAGGTCATGTGAATGTTTTCAAAATTTTAGTAGTTTTCGTGCAATATTGCGTGCAATATGCGCAATTTAAAAATTACAAAAACAAGATTTTCTCAAAAACGGCTCCAAATTTTTTCTTTAAACTTTTGGTAGGGATAGTGGTAAATTTACTCTATCAGATGACATAAAAGCCATATTGATCTATTGGTTGGTTTTTTTCAAAAATTATAAAATGTAAATTGTTTACTTGTCTCTCACGTCACTAATATTTACATTATCGACGATTTTTTCTCATTATTATATTTACGCGTATATATGCTTTAAATAATGTCAAGTAAAGTTTCTCGCAAACACAATCGTTATCTGTGAAAAGAAGCTCAAATTTCAGCATTTTCAGAAATGCTCAAACGCCATTTTCTCGTATATGGCTGCAAATTTTTTCTTGAAACTTTTGTAACGGATAGTGCTAATTACACTGTTTAGTATAGCGTAAAGTTTATTTTGAGTAATTTTTTGTTTTTTCACAAATTACATAAATGTAATTTTTTTGAAAGATCTCTCACATCTTTAATATGCACATTACCAGCAATTTGTAAAGATTATTATATTTGTGATTGTAAGCGCTTCAAATAACTTCAAATAATGTATTTTGAAAACTCAAACATTTTCTGTGAAAATGAGCTTCAAATTTAGCATTTTTAGTAGCGCTAAAACGCCATTTTCTCTTCAACGGCACATCTTTTTTAAAAGGAAATTGCCATTTACGGCTAGGTTTTGTTATCTTTAAGATTCTAAAATTAATATTTCCGTTCTACCAATAGGAAACCGAAATATTAAGAAAATGACAATAGCATATTAGTTTACAACGTTGTCCTTTTTTACACGAATAAGAAGATATTACCGAACGAACGACGTTAGAAGTGAGTTCTGTAATATCTTCTTACGAATGTAAAAAATTAACATTATAAAGGAATTGCATGCACTATTTTTTGTATAACAGTATTATAAGGATTTAAGGAAGCGAAATTAATTGTTTTAAGTTGTAATTCGTAGTTGTAGTAGATCTCAAATTCATGTTTTGTCATGAATGCTATCTAAGCAACAAATTTGTTTACAAATAGCAATTAGTTTGAAAGTTGTGATTCAAACATAATGGATTTGCCTAGAGAAATTGTGGAAGAATCTGCAAAAGCAAAAAATGCTATGATACCGAAAAAGCCTTGCAAACTTTATGAGAAAAAGTACTTAAAGTTTAGGAAATGGATGGACAAAAAAATATGCAAATTTATTACGCCAAGCTGCTGTTCTTTCGTATCTATCGGAGCAGTTTGGTTAAGTGAGTATAATGAACATGCTAGAATAAAGACGTTTATTAATTTAATGCATGCTTCCTTAAACATTAAGTCCACAGCATGTAAAGCGTCGACACTATGGTGCACTTATTCCAATTTAAAGGAAATGCTAAAGATCAAAGAGAATATTGATATTGGAACTTTTCATAAAGTAAGTTTACTTATGAAACAGGCAAATGTGGGATATCAACCTATAAAGGCAATGGTATTTTCCAGATGTAAGAAGATGTAAACACACTTCTTACAAAAGCTGATGATGAAACTTTTCTTTAATGAAGGTATAATAATGACAGTGGCAATAATAGTTAAGTTTTATTTATTAAGTGGTGTATTGTATTAATAACTGGTATGATTTTCAGATTGTTGCTATTTTTGGCATATTTGGTGCTTGTAGACGTGTCGAATTGCACAATTTGTGCATCAACGATATGAAAGAAGAAGGGTCTGTTTTGATAGATAACATTAAAGTGACAAAAAATGACTGGCCTGGAATATTTACTATCGTATCCAGTGAAGAATTTAATTATGTTGAAGGTCTGTAAAAAATGCATTTCCTTAAGACCCTTACATGTTAAACACAAAAAACTTGTTTGTTTTACAATCATGGCAAATGCAGCTGCAATCCAATTGGTATCAATACATTTGCGAAAATACCAAAAATATTGCAAATTTTTTAAAATTACCAAATGCAGAAAAGTACTCTGGTCATTTGTTTAGGAGAACATCCGCGACGTTTCTCGCAGATAATGGTGGTGATATCACTACACCTAATGTTTATGGAGGATGGTGGTCTACAAGTGTAGCCGAGTCATACATCGAAGAATCGGTGAATAACAAGATTCAATTAGCTAACAAGACATTGGTAAGTGCAGAAAGGAAAGAAAAAACAAGCATTTTAGATATAAATGCATGTTCTCGAGTGTCAAATTGTACACTTAATGTATATGTTCACAAGAATTAATTTGATGTTTTTTGTTGCTCTTATTACGATGTTCATGTTATATTACCAAATAAAAACAAAATATAATTTTAAAGGAGTAATAAATTAATAAATCAGTTTTTAAAAGTAAGTTTTTTCATTACGTATTTGATTTTACTGCGAAAACTGTAATGTATTTATATGGTACCATGGCCTTCTTTAAACTCCAAAACTGAAAATATATAGGGGCCGTGACTACTACGTCAGTGATGGCTCATATTTCGTGCAATAATATGCCATACTATGAACGATTCTGGTAATGTAAAAGTGTTTTTTATAATACTGGTATACAAAAAAATGTACTTTTGGCGGTGATAGATGGCAGCTGGCAAGAAAGAGTATGTGGCAATTCCATATAGCTAGCGAAGACCCAAGGAAATAGATAACTAATACGGAAAAGTCTGTGCCATTCTGTAGAACCACTAGTTTGTATTGAAATGAAATCCTCCAGAATTTTTCATATCGCACCACTTTTATATAACTCAACATTTTTCTGTATAACTCAATCCGCCAATACGCGGAATGCTCACTAAATTGAATATTCACTAAATTTTCCCAGCTAGCTCAGTAAAAACAACACAATAATGAATTTCTCCTTTTATTTTTTGCACGATTTCGTAATTTTTATTTAAGCAGTTGCCTACCGTTTTCTTACCATTTCCTGCCTGGGCAACCCGACCCGCCCGCCATACAGGGGACGAGAAACATCTGAAAGTTTTTTTCTGTTTGGCTATTGATTGCTAGCTACTAATTATGCAGAATCGCATAATAATCATTAGATCTTGTGTTCGTTCAAACATTAACAAACTGGTTTATTCAATTAAACTTTTTAAATCAACAGTGATTGCAATCCTCATTACCGATGCAACAATTGCCATCTTAATAAATGTTCAGTTGGGTCATGACCCTTTAGAAAATGTCTGATTAGTTTTTCACAATACCAGAGCTCTTTTCTCAGACGGCGCCACAAAGATCTGCGGACAATGAATTCCAGGGCGTCGAAATGTCCACTCTTCTCTCTACTATCGCTATCTTCGTTACCTATCGCCGATACTCTCCTAACATGTCGCAAACACTGCTATCTCGTGCATCAGGTGTGCACCTAGCCGCGAACTTAATGATTCGAACTGCGCTAATCTATCTACGATTTATTCCGTGTTGGCACATTGGCATAAAAAGTTATTCGTATTTGGCGACGTGGCGGGAGATTGGTTTTTAATAATAATCTTTGGCCTTTATTACTAGCTCAGAATTTGCATTTTAAACGTACCGCGTCGGACTGGCTGCGAAAAGAGCGGGTATATAAAGTTTCTTTGTCTGCTTTGCATTCTCGATTCTCAAAGTTGGCACTACTGCCGCCGCTCCAAACGTTTTCAAGGAGTAACAGCTTTTCCGCGGGAATCACGCCAAAGGCACGAGTGAAAATTTGTGGAATACAGATTAAAAGAAGGCTTTGCTTTCATGTGAGAATGAGGTAAAAAGGTGAACGATTTATTCTATGACTGCTTATTTCTTCATATTATCTTCTAATAAGAGGGGTACATTGTGTCTTTCCAGAGATCGAGCGAGCGAGCATTCCATAACGTTCGTCTCACCGTAACCCAACTGATGATAGCTCTCCCAATCTGAATATTAACCTAAATCTGAAATCTGAATAAGCAGCTATATTTGCAGCGTTAACACCCTGCTTAATTTTAGTTTGTGACAAGAATCCTATTATCACAGCTCTATTATTGTTCCGTCCTTGAGTCATGAAAATTTAACACTTCCCACGTAGACACGTCCGGTTTTACTGCATAATGTCTGCATAAAAATCCTGCATAATATGTTCAAAATCCCAATTTGATATTATTCTGCACTATGTCCTTACTCCGATAATATTCAACAATTCTTATTAACCCATATTAAATTAAAACATCGATCGTACCAGCTATCATAATCCACAGTCCTATTATTCTTTCACGAACAAAAGTTAAAGTCCAAACTCCTTAGAAATTGCCGACCTCACACGCAATAATCTCTAGCACTGGCCTGTTCGGTTTGCTATCTCGTAACAGAATGGGGCGAGTCAAAACTTTCTACTTCCCAAGTAACAGACTTCAATTCTTTTCCCAAAGCCCCTCTCATATCCGGTCATTTTTAATTATAATCAACGAACGGTCCCGATATGTACACCTCCACTGATTTCAACGCCCCTGTGATTGTAAGATGAAACTCGCTCATGTTTATCGGCTCCCTAGCAACCACATGCGATCGTCTACTCTTTGCCTGTAAAAATCTAATATTCCATCTTTTTCGTAATTATTTATTGCCTAAATAATTGGTATATCACACACACACACATATATATATATATATATATATATATATATATATATTGAAACGAATTGTTATCACTCACGTGATAACAATGCGTTTTGGCGCATATTAAGAATTTGAACTGCGCGGCAGCGCCCGGCACACCACGGAGTCGGGTGCGAGGAACCGGAGTCGGTTCGCGGCGAGAAGCCGAGGGCCGCGAGACGCGGGAGAGTAGCGGAGAGAGTGTCCTGGGGTGCGGACGTGCATAGTAGCGGAGAGAATGTCATGAGAGGCAGACGCGCGGAGTGGCGCGGACTGTTGATTGCTGAGATTAGTGAAAGTGAACGTGGTGCCGGAGGACTGGAAAGGCGTGGTGTCAAGGAAAGTAAGTGACGAGAGTGAAGCACTAGTTGGAAGGTGAAACGGGACGAGACGGACATGGGATCATGGTGGAGTGTCACCCGCAGTGAATGATCTCCACGTGGAGTGAATGGAACTGTGCGGAGAAGCGGAACGGTGTATACCAGTGTTCGACTTCATTGGGAGCAAACTCGGTGAACGGTCGACGACTATTGCTGCCTGGGTCGAAGTCCACATGCGGATGCAGTCGAAACGTTGTGGGAACGTTTAGAAGCACAACAGCGGCCACGAGGGGGATGGGTAGCAGCTAACGGCGACGGACGTCCACCGGTCTTCCGAGCGCAGCCGAATACAACGAACATACCCGAAGGGCGAGGCGGCGGACCCGACGTCGGCAGGCCGCGCATGGAATAAGCGACCGGGGCGGCATCGCAAGACCCCTTTCCCCGCGCCGGCCTCCCCCCCCGCGGCACGAAGGGACACGGATGGCGCGGCGCTCGGCGCCGGCTCGACGGTGGAGGAGCGAGCAGGCAGCAACGCAAGTCAGGTTGGAGTATCAATAGTAAAAGCGGCTAGAAGGTTGGGGAGGGAGGATAAGTAGTCCGTGGAGAACAGTGATTTCGCGTTGAGGCCCCACCAAATATTGGAGTCATTATAGGAAGTGAAGCCCCGGGAGGGCGGAGGATAGCGGAAGGGGTTATAGTCAAACGCAAGGGAAAAACAACACGAATGCTAGTATAAGCGCCAAAGGCAACCAAATTTGTAAAACAATTATTTCTGTAATAAAAAGTTCTTATTAATCACCATTTCCTGTGTACGCGTGATTTGCCGGAGCCCATTCCCGGACAAGTATCCCTGTCCCCTTTCCTTCTTTCTTCTGTCTATTTTTTTACAAATCTTGTGCAGAGTCTATCCACGACTCGTTTCAATATATATATATATATATATATATATATATATATATATATATATATATATATATATACTGAAACGAGTAGTGGATTTGACTCTGCACAATATTTATTAGTCAAAAGGGGACAGGGACTCTTCTTCGGGAATGGGCTCTGGATTCAATCATGTTCATCAATGGAAACACACGGGTAGACATGAATCTTTATTGCTCGAATAATTACAATACAAAATTGGTGATTCTTGTTGCTCACGAAAAAATATACTTTGTCATTTCCCTATTTTAGATCACATCCCATTTGTCAACTCTCTATTATCCTGAAATCTCACTCATTTGTTATCATTCCCACATCTGAGGGGCCTCGACTAAAGATCACTGTCTCCTGCCGTCTAGTCACCCTCCCTCCCAATATTCTTCTGGCCGTTCTTACTCACAGTACTCCCGTTCCCGGGCCGGGCCGCTTCGCGTTCGCCCCTCCGCCGACGGGGCGATGCCTCGCGCAGCGCCGTCCGTGCTCGTGCCTCTTCGGGTCGCAGGATGCCGACGTGGGGAGGGGGCCCGTTCCACACCCGCCTTCGATGCTCTTCCGCCGTTCCCTGCACGACGCTGGCTGCCGATATCTTGTAGACCACTGCCGTTGTAACGGGCCTACCGTGCGTCGCCCGATGATGCTTCTCACATCTGCCGTCCGTAATAAGTCTTTCCTTCTCCGTTTCACAACTAGTTGTTTGATACTGTTCCTTTACATTCACTCGATTCTATCCTACCGCCCAGTTCAAACGTTCTTCATGCTCAGGAACGCATTGTTATCATCGTAATGATAACAATTCGTTTCAATATATATGTATGTATGTATGTATGTATATATATATATATATATATATATATATATATATATATATATATTTACACCTATACATAAATTCACATTGATATGTGTCCCTGACTGCTGGGCAACCCCGGCTGCGCGTTCGGCAGGTACTAAGTTTTTTCTTCGCCACATTCGTAGTTCAACGATACTGTGGGAATATTATTATTATTATTATTATTATTAATTATTATTATTTTGGAGATGATAAAAATTTAACCATTATGTAAGTAAACCGTTTCAATAATTCCTCCGTGTTTGACGTATTGAAATTTTTGAAAAACAAAAGAATACTACCTCAAGAATACCAGAAGCCGTTTTTACGAAGTTCAAGTTTTTTGGTTCTTTTACTTTCTCGTATACGTACGTATTTACGTAGTAAAGATAAAATTATGTAATGCTACGAAAATTGATTTCGATATATCAACGGAAATACACGTTTTTGGGTCCCCTGATAACGAAAAAGTGTTTTTTTTACGTCCTCCTTCTGTCTGTCCCTCCGTCTATGAACACTTAAACCATACGTAGGATTTTTCCAAAATGGACATTCCCCGGATATTCCCCGATGTGGATCGACTCGAAACTTTGCGATTTTGAAAAACTTTCTATAAAATTTGGAAGTACTTTACACGAGGCCCCTGCGACATTTTCAAAATTTTCTCAAAAGTGGCTCAAATTTTGGTCTTTAAATTTCTTGTAAGAATAGAGTAAAATACATTTATAAGGGTTACATAGGTCCGATTTTCACTGTTCACTCTGAATTTTCGAAAATTGCAAATGTTTGCATTCTTTCGGCGTCTTTCTGGGACTACAAAAGAGAAGATATTTTTCATCAATTAAATGATTTTGCTCATAGTTATGTCTTTCATTAAGATGATGTACATTTTTTTACAACTTTTTGTAGTTGTCACGCAAATTTGCGTGTGATATGTGCAATTTAAAAAAAAAATTTCTCGAAAACGATTCCAACTTTTACTTCAAACGTTTGGTAGGAATAGTGCTAAATGTACTCTATGAGATGACGTAAACTCCATTTTGCTTTGTATTTTTTTCAAAAGTTACAAAAATATATTTTTTTAGTGGCTTCTGACGTGATTAATATTTCCATTAACGGCGATTTGTTTACATTTTTGCATTTATAAGTACATGTGCTTTAAATGATATCTGATAAAGTTTTTCGAAAACTCAAAACTTCTCTGTGAAAACGAACTCAAATTTCCGAATTTTCAGGAACGTTCAAACGTTATTTTTTTAAAACGGTTCCAAATTTTTTAATGAAAATTTCCATGTAGAACAAGCTTTTCCTCTTCCTTAATTTTCTTGTGCGCTACAAATACAGTTCATTTATGATACCGGATGCAGTTACGTATCTACATGTTCCATTCCACTGATCGATACAAAAATAGTTAGATACAAATCATTTCAAATTCATAGAAGTGACACGATCATAATAACACTGGGAAACTACGTCGATTTTCCGATTTCATCCGAGAATCGAGATCTGATTTCATTAAAACTGGAAGTACAACGTAATGCCTTTCCTCTCACGCAAATTGCTGATGTTGTCCCTAATATGTTTTCTACTGCCAAGTACAACGGGATACCTTTCTCTCTTTATGAAATATTCCGTTTGCTTTCGAGGGGGATTGTATAAAGTTGGTAAGTAATATCTATGATTTAATTAATTTAAAAAACACCTTTACATATAAAGAGTACATTCATTAAAAGATATTTTTTTAATCTACCAAATTGTCCGTAAATTGACTGTTTATTGATCAAGAACGTTTCTCTTATGTGATGTAACTTTACAATAGGATTAGTGACTTAATCACGGTACGCACGTGGTAGCAGTGCTCTGGTAATTGACTGATATGTAATTGCACTTAAGTGAAAATACTTTCAATGCCAACCATATGTTATACCAGTTTAAAGGACATATTATAACTAAAACTGAATTTAAATACATTAAAAATATAAAAAATATTAACAAGAAATCAAGAAAATCTAAACAATAATACTAATTTTACAATATCTTACTGCATAAACACACGCTACAATTGTCTTTAAACTACCCTCCAATATTTACTTTTAATTCTTATATCCAGTGGCGAAAAACAATAAGAGCTAATACTCCAAGTGTTTACAAAAAATATTTGCAATTTAAAAGAAAGCTATAAAAAAATCGATTTTGTAAAACCATTTACAATGGGCTTTTTGTTCTAAACCTATTGGTCTTAATTAATGAAGCTTAACTTATGTCCAAAGTATGTTAATCAAGCTAATTTGGTTTATACGTATAACGTATTTTGGGCTCAATATCATGACGTAAATTACCTATAGACGCTTTACGTGTTTCAAAGAATTCGTCGACTTCTTATTCTAGGCGTAAGAAGCATCTCATTCTAATTCCAGTCCGTGTTTTCTTTCGAATTTGTGTTGTAACCAATTTGCTAACCGTTTCATGAGTTAACTATGCTGTTACAGAGCCCTTTTCCTATTTTAGATTCCAGATCCTATTTTAGTTATGAATACACCGTTTGCTCCACAAGTCGCAATTGTACTCGAAGGTGAACAATTTCGTATAGTTTAGCCCCCCACAAATTCAATTTATCACTGTTTTCAGAGGCGAGTAAGTACAGAAAGCAAACTTTATGAATTATACTGGGGTCGAAGCCGATTAAATTACAAATTACTGCTCCCCAAATCGTGATTTCTCTCGACGCTATTTAATTTTTAATTCAATTTCATTTTCTACCTACGTCACCTGTCGACTTCCACCATGCGACTTCCACCACGTCTGAGATTTAAATATTTTGTTACATTTTAACTTCAATGAAGTTTTGATGAGAACTAATTCGTTCTACGTTGATCATTCTTCCCATGTCATTTATTTGATATTATAGATCCGGATTTTCTGAGCAGATATGAGGAAGAAGAACTCGTGTTCTGCTCGCTTCCAATGAAACTGAAAGTAAGTAAGCTAATTTTTAGCTTAGCTGTAACAAAACTATTAGGAGGCGATACTTTTAATATTGAAACCGCCAATTTCATCCCTTCATTTCAATAGTTATAGTCTCAGAACTAAAATAAATGTGGATTAGAAAAATTTATATTTGTCATGGAATGTAACTCACCGGTGTTCAAGGTTTTCTGGAATGATTTTTCATCTTATTTTTTTTCGAATGTACACAGTAGGTAACTGTGACAACAGGAATTATTATTACTCTACAATAAAAACAACTTTATTGTGTTAAGAGAAAACCACGTTTTTCTGTAATAACGTACCTCTTTTCTTACGTTATTACAGAAAAACATATCTTACTCAAAAACACATAATGTTAAGTGTCGTCACAATTTAAGCAAAATTGTTACAGAAGTAATTAGCTTTTCTACAACAGAAACTAGTGGTGCTGCAACATCACATACTTTCTCGCTTTATTTCTAACCAAAGAGGGCATGACGAAACGTCTCGTTTTTGCGCTGCTGTAACAAAATTATTTTCTCGTGAATTTAGTTTTGTTCCAAGTAACTAAAGTCTGCGTAAATTTAGTTTCGTTACCGAATGAACAGATCGTTGAAATCAGTTTTGTTTAATTTTTTTTCATCGAAACAAAGCGAAAGTGAATTTCCTTGCATTTAATAAGAAACGTTTATCTTTATTTTCGTTATTAATATTTCTTGACGGACTAAATAATGTAATTCGGAAGCGGTCCATTGAGAGGATTTCGACTCCAGCCTATATTTTTGTATGTACTGTTTTGTTTCAGAACTATTTACACACCAGTGATTATCTGTACCTTTTCCTCTATCCTCTGTCATTTCATTTTTCTTCAAATGATTCCTGGCTCTCGGTCAATACTTATACGGAAATCATCATGCTGGTTACTCAGTTTGATATGAAATTTTTCCAACTATTGGGTGTGATATGAACAAAAATGAGTAACCACTCCAGAGCAATTGCTCACGGCCCAAGTAGCAATTCCTACTTGTCACAAGCAATTGCTTCTTTTCATAGGAATAAAAAGTTTCATGAAACTCGGAGTATTTACTTCTCTCTTTGACTAATTGCTTACTAACTGATCTGTTGCGATTGGTCGATATTCGTCTGTTTTGTTTGTCTGCGTTACTACACGTCGCGCATAGAGCGTCGCGCCTGGTCTTTCCATAATGGCGATGCGTGCTTGTTCATGATGGAGTCGACCGTTTTAGGTACAGTGGTGGAGACTTCCAGAGGGCCGTGCCAAGTAATCGGACTGTTTTCGCACGGAGAATCAATATATTTACAAAATATTAGCGAACCAGCCTGCCACTGGTAAGAAAATCTGCCATTTATCATAAATTTGTTCAAATCAATTGCAGACATAAATAAATCCAGCTGTAACACACTGTACGTGTTTCACAGTTTCCCCTCCGGAGAGACTGTATTGGGCATTGAAATTATATGTTCCATCAAGACCTGCAAATAATGCAGAATAATAATTCAAACTTACCTGAAAATATTACATTTCAAAATTTGTTATCACAAGATATAATATATCAGTCACAAAATGCTTCTCTTCAATCAACATCGAATGCTGTCAATGTACCTCAAGCTACTCTCGGATTGATAGAAATGCAAACGGACGACCAGCCTCCCTTCATTTACACAGACATTTCGTATAATGCAAATAGAAGCCAGCGCCCTCTACAAGAAACAAATCCAGCCAAACGTCAAAACTCATTGCCTCAAGATGTGATACATCAACCTCAAAATTCTTCTCAGCAATCAACATCTTCTACTACCATCAATGTTCTTCAAGCTGCTCCCGGATTAGAAGAAATGCCACCTAATAACCAATCTTCCACAATGTTTACACACACTTCAGGTAATACAAATAATCAACCTCCTCTTCAAGAAGCAAATTCAGCCAAACGTCAAAAACAATGTAAACCAACCTATTCAATTCCAACATACTCCAGATACGACATCTTGAATGAAACTGCCGATCCTGATAACGAACTCTCTAACTCTGAAGTGAAAATTCCACCGTTTACAGTGATTGGAAAAAATTACCAGCTATTAATACAAGATATATCAAAAATTGTGCAACATGAATACACCACTAAGTCTCGCAAAAATGAAATAAAAATACAGTTCACATCTATTGATGACTTTAGGAACTTTCGCAAATTTAGTGAATCAAACAACATTCAATTTTATACATATCAAGATCCATCAAAAAAGTGTTTCCCTGTGATGCTTAAAACATTCCTTTTTCAATTTCAGAAATAGACATTTATAATGAACTATTTAGGTTACAATATCCCATAATCAGTGTTAGAAGACTTTACGACAAATCCAGAAAACCTCTTCAAACGTGTGCTTTAGACCTACAAAACTCCAAAGAAGGTAAAGAAATTCTACATCTGAAAACCTTATTTCATTGCTTAGTGAATATTCAACCAAGAACTCAACGTTCTTCACCCATACAATGTAAAAACTGTCAACGATTTGATCACTCACATGCAAACTGTCGTTTAACTCCCAGATGTGTCAAATGTAATCAGAATCACCACTATTCTCTTTGCAACAAACCTCAAAATTCACTTCCGATTTGTGTTAACTATAACCAGAATCACACTGCTAGTTATTATAGAGGATGCCCTTTTTTAAAACAAGCACTTAACAACAAAACTTCTAAATTCAATAATACTTCACAAGAGACCATACATAATTTGGAAAATACAAATACACAGCCTAAAACCTTCACATTCCACAACACAGACTTTCCCCCACTTCAGAAACCACCTAATGCCTGGTCAAATACATATTCCAACACAGCTCGCAATTCTCAAAATATTAATAACATTAACACTTCTTCATTAAATATCTCACAATTAATTACCACAATAGGTATGCAAGTTATATCTTCACTAATACCACAAATTCAATAAATCATAGAATCACTTCTGAACAAACAAAATGTCTAAGAAAACTAACTGCATAACACTGCTCAATTGGAATGCCAATGGAATTAAAAGGCAACATCAATTATTTGAACATTTTCTTTATTCCCACAACATCCAAATAGCATGTATCACCGAAACGCATCTCATCCCCAATGAAAAATTGTATTTACATGGATATAAAATATACAGATATGACAGAATTGACAATATAGCATCGGGTGGCGTAGCTATTATTATTTCTTCCAAACTCAAATCTTTTTTTATAAATACACCTATCACTCCCTCCCTCGAATTCATTACAATAATAATCAATATCAATCAAATCCATTACCACCTTATAGTTGCGTATAAGCCTCCGAAGTATAATTTCCCGCTGACATATTTTAAAAGCATATTTAACAATACAACATACTCAAAACGTATTACCTGAGCATGATTCAGATCATTATCCAGTTATTATAAACATTTATTTCAACTCTCATATCACATATTCTAACTCTTCTCCTATATTCCAAAAGTAAATTAGAGGAGTAAATTCATTCTGATAGAGGCCGTCGAGTGGTACAGATCGCTCGCGAGTTTAATATTAGGGGAGTCGGACTTGTAAGTTTGTCGTCAGAATCAATAGTTTTCGGACTCTGAAAGTTGATGTGCAGCAGTTAAATTCGCTTGGGACTTTGAAAGTTTTTATATTGCGGTTTTGAACTTTAATGTTTTACCACGTAGTTAGGGAGAACTAGAAACAGTGAATATTAAGTAAGAACCGGTAGATATTCGAGGCAGTGAGGGCTGGTTTCGGCGGCATCGCAAGATTACAAGAGAGAAGCTGGAGTTGGGATTATCATCACTCAAGTGAGAAGATACTGCGGGGCGCTGTCGGTCAAGTTTACATGTAGATAAGTACTGCAGTACAAAGGTTTTCTTTTAAAAAACGAGATCATGACCCTAAAGGCAGAATAATGTCCACAAAGTCAATAAATTGTTAAATTTTCTTTCGGAAATGAAAGATGATTTTCATTTAGTCAATCATAATTGATAAGGTAGTTAGAGATATATTTAATCATTTCCTTTCAGATTCCTCGCCATACTGTATAGTTGGCAGATCAAATAATCGGCTATCTAGGCGATAGCGATAATCAATTACGTGACCCATTGACCCCAGCTAGCCGGACATTTTTTCGTTAAGATTAGCTGTGGAGGCAATAGTTGTAATTATTAATTATCGTAACCTGTTCCTGGCGCCCATAGTTTTCTATAAATTCGGAACATGTCACGAATATAACAGTCCTAAGGTAAATGATGTCATTTAAAACGGCACGATCTCGTAATAATTTATTGACGAGACATTGTTGGTACATTTCAATATGGAAATTTTTGTTCAAAAATTTGGAACAGTTTTTAAGAAAAAATCATTTTATCTCTAGTCTAAATGAGACATTTGAAACACTTTTTCACAGACATTTTGTTGTGTTTTCGAAAAACTTCATTTCAAGTCATTTAAAGCACTTTCACTCACAAATACAATAATGTTAATAAATAGCCGCGAATATAAATATTAAGGACGTGAGAGGCTAGTCAAAAATTACATTTGTGTAATTAAAAAATAGAATACAGCAAAATTTTTAATGACATCGTAGTGCAATAAGCATTATCCGTACAAAACGTTTGAAAGACAATTTGAACTGTTTTTGAGAAAATGGCGTTTGAGTATTTCTGGAAAATGCGGAATTTGAGCTCATATTCACAGGAAACTGTTGAGTTTTCGAAAAACTTTGTATGACATAATTTAAAGCATATTTAGTCATAAATGGTAATAATGTGAACGCCTCTGATGTAAATATTAATGACCTCAGAGATAAGTCAAAAAATTTACATTTTTGTAATTTTTGAAAAAACAAAAGAATAGAGCAAATAAATTACCCCGGCTATCCGGATAGGACATTAAATTTATACTGCTACAAGTTTAATAAGTGTATGGTGGTTTCAGTTCCAGAATTTTGCAGCCCAAAAATTGAGAAAATGTGAAAAATGTCGTTTTTGGGGCGGAAAAAGAGCAAATATTAGAAAAGAAATAAGGCATAACCCAAAAGTTAGTCGAGACTAAAGAGTTTAGAAAACTATTAAGTGCGAGAAACTCTGTGCCATTCTATAGCATCACTAGTTTACTAATTTATTTACCGCACGCTGTTACATACGAGGAGAAACTTTAATGAAAATATTTCGTGCGAGTTTTGAGAAAAAATATATTTAGAAATATCATTAATTTCAGACACAAAATATGCAAAATCAGATCGTTTTTTCGAAAAAATTGTACATGGCTGTTATCAAAGGGCTGATTTTTTATAACAGATTTTGTTTAAAGCAAAAATCGCTCTCGTCCAATTTAATGGCTATTGCTAGATGTACTCTGAGATGACATAAACGCCATATTGCTCTATTTTTTGTTTTTTCTAAACTTACAAAAATGTAATTGATTGACTAGCCTCTCAAGTCGTTTACATTATCGGCGATTTGCTCACATTATTGCATTTACGAGTGCATGTTTTTTTAATGATGTGACAATGTTTCTCTAAAACTTAAAAGCTTACTGAAAATTAGCTGAAAATTCCGCATTTTCAAAAACGCTTTAATGACATTTTCTCAGAAACGACTCCAAATTTTATCTTCAAACTTTTCAAACGGATAGTAGCAAATTGCACTCTTATGATGACACAAAAGCCATTTTGCTGTATTGATTTTGTTTTTCGAAAATCACAAAAATTTAATTTTTCTAAATATCTCAGATGATTTCTGTGAAAAAGAACTTCAAATTTTGCATTTACAGTTGCAATGAAACGACATATTCTCAAAAAATACTCCAAATTTTTCGACGAAAATATTCTTAAGGGTCAAGGTTTTATTCTTCTATAATTTTCTTAAAGTAATATTTCGGTTCTACTATTCGGAAAACGAAAAAGTGAAAAAATATTTTAAAATGTACTTAGGGCGGCTCAGGTGGCAGAGGATGGGGCAAGACCGAAGAACCAATTCAGACAAAAACAAATTAGAAAACTGACTAATATGAGTAATTCTTTGCCATTCTGTACGACCACTAGTTAATATAAGTAATATACCGAATCTACCATTAGGAAACCGAAAAATGGAGATAACGCCAAAAATGGATGGTGAAATGTGGCAGGTGGCAAGAGAATAG
This sequence comes from Acheta domesticus, assembly GCA_031308135.1. NCBI lineage: Eukaryota > Metazoa > Arthropoda > Insecta > Orthoptera > Gryllidae > Acheta > Acheta domesticus. The sequence goes on along the minus strand of JAHLJT010004567.1, from coordinate 142,878,627 downwards.
AGCAAGACCGTGAACCTAGCGCAGGCCAAAGTAATTGTTTCTCGCTACCACGGTAGAGAGAAAGCTATGTAATGCTGCGCGAAGAAACGGCGAATTTCAGCAGAAAAACTCTTATAACTGGGCCATTGTAACAAAAAAAAATGGATAAATTCAGTTGTTAATTTAGAGAATAAAATTCTCTAACACGTACTGCAGCCATAATCCATGTTTTATGGTTCCTTGATACCGAAAAATCGATTGATGGCAAAAGGTTTGTCCTCCGTCCATCTGTCTGTTCGTCTGTCTGTGAACAACTATATCGACTAAACAGTTCAGCCGATTTTCTCGAAAATTGATATTCCCTAATTGATCTGGCTGATATGGTGGCCCCTTTAATTTGAAATTAATATTTCAATTTTGGAGGGTACTTTACATGAAGTCCCTGGGACATTTTCAAAATTTCAAAAAATGGTGCGAACAAGTTTGATGAAATGTTGTTGTTGAATATTCTAAAGGAAGTTTAAGAAAATGGTGCAGGTCTCATGTTGGTTGAAAACCTGGATTTTCAAAAATTGAGAAAATTCAAAATTTTTTCAGCCTCTACCTACAACTAAAAATGTAAAGATAAATTTTTTTCTTAATGAAACATGTTCATCAAAAACAGATCTTCAGATCCTGTTTAATTCGTCAAAAACAAGAGTATTTTTTGCGAAATTTCGTATCAAATATAGGCAATTTTTAAAAAATTAAAAATTTTTGGCGTCTTCCTGTTAGCACATTTTTCCCGGCGTGGATAAAGTTGCAGTGACTTCCGCCCACCTGGGCACTCTTTGTGGTATTCCCGCCAAATTATGGCAGTTCCATGCTGCACCAGTGAGTTATGGGGGCGCGAACAAAAAATTCGCCCGTCTCACTTAAAAAAATTACTTAATTAATAAAGAAATTAATCATTGTTCCCCGCGCCTCTACGCATGGAACGTCCTCTTTCGCCATGCGGCTTCAGCCACGCCGCCGCCGCCGCTGCCGATGACGGCGTCGGGCGTCATCATCATCGTCATCGCCACCGCCCCCGCGCCGCCGCGGCCGGGGCCGGAGCCGGCGCCGCTGCAGCCACCAACACCGCCACCGTCGCCGCACCTCGCTCCCCCCACCGTCCGTCCCGTCCGTCCGCCCGTCCGGCCACCCCTTCCACGCGCCCGGTGACATTCTCGGGGCGGTGGACAGAGCAGGCGTGGCCGACGGAGAGTGCGCTGCGAGGACGGATCGGGGAGTGTAGAGGGCAGCTTATCGCTCGACACGGGAGTGCTCAAAAACTTTGCCGTGAAGCAATCCCGTCAGCGAAGGGCATTTTTCTCTGTGCATTGAGACCCTCTACTAGACAGATGTGTAAATAGGAGGAGCTGTGGTACTATGAGAGTAGTCTGGTTTGAAAAATCTAGGCATGTGTGCCTCGTAGGCTTCAATACATTCGGCAATGTTTATACTAATTACATTTTCTTACTGTATCAGTCAGGTAGCCTCGCCTAGTCAGTGTACCTTTCATTTTGTGTTATCATTAGCAATGCAAGAGTTTTGAGAAATTGTTAAAGTTTTTTGTATTCTTTGACACTTCCTACAACTACATGTGAAGATACAATTTTTATCTTAAGGTGTTCATAAAAACGGAGCCTTAAAATAATGTTATGTTGAATTTTTTGAAAAGATGAGTAGTTTTTTCTATAATTTCGTGACAAACAATAACCTGTTCCCAACTGATAGCGCTTCGTCAACGTAATAAAGGTAATTCCAGCAGAATGCTTCGTAAGTTAGAATTTGTAAATTATTTAATATTTCTTTGCTCGTTTCTTACATTCGAACTTCTGTTATACGTTTACAAATTAATATTTTATAATTTATTTATAATCTTTTTTAAATTCCCTTTAATTGAGTTAAATGTGAAAAAGAATACATGATTTCGTTTTGCATAATAAGATGTGGGAATGAAGGGTAAAGTACTTAAAAACCGAGTAGTTTTGGTGAATGTGTAACAATATTATATTTAATTATTATATTTTTGTTTCCATTTTTATTTTCTTGCCAGGGGTATAACAAAGCTAATTTGCAAAATGTTGTAACCCATACGAATTAGTAGTCATTGTTGCATGTTGCAACGCATTGTTGTAACGCATCACGTACTTGATAACAAGGCGACCCGAAGTTCGTTCACGTTAATATAAACTAATAATTTTATTTAAAGCTAAAATACGCATCGCGCATCGTTCATAGATTTATATAGAACGTGTATACACTGAATTCAATATCATAAGGCTGTTTTCGTTTAAACGTTTGAATTTTTTAAAAAATATGTATTTTTCACAATTCGTTTGTTTAAGAATTTTGCCAAAGGTTTTTGAAGTGAATGAGAGAAATTGTCATATATTTGAATTGCATAGCTGTTAGCAATATCGCTAGAAAGTACGTGCTGTTTTAGCACCACTAGTTTCTTTAAACTTCAATATTTTTTTAATCTTTGATTTCTTCAAACTCGGTATTCTTTTTTCTTAGGCACAATTAGAATTGCATGCTGACAACGAGAAGTGTCTCATGTGAAGACGCGGTCAGTAAACACTTTCCGTCTGCACTGCTATAATAAAAATGTCTGAAAAATATTTATTGCAGCAGACGTGTGAAGACACCATTAAAGTGACTGTTTGCAGGTCATTGAGTTTCCACGTGTGTACAATAGCTACTGTGGCGTCATATGAGACGCCCAATAGTAAATTCAGCGCGCATTCAGAGAACTGAATTGCACACAGGGACGAAAGGAAACGGCGGGCGCGCCGAGCTGACGCCTCGCAGAACAAAAGGGGTATTTTTGGAAGACGGGGAAATCCAGCAGGCAAGTCGGGGGTGAGACATTCCTAGGGTGGCGGTTGTGACGCGCGTTGTCATGGCGCCAGAGTTGAGAACCCCGAAAGGAAGCTGGGGTTAGAATTCGGCTGGCGGATGCGGCTATGTGACGTAGTTCCGTCAGACGAGCCCAGCGGGTATATAAGCGACGAGAGCAAGCGTCTCGTTCTCCATTTTTCTCACAGGTCCGGTCGCAGCGAGTCGTGCGTGTGTGGGTGCGCGGCGGGTATAGCTCGAGTAGGACGAGTAAGGGGCCGGCGCTCATGTGTCGTGAGGATAAGTTAGCGGTCGTGGTGGCCGGAGTATTTCCTTCTGGAACGGGACGGTCCTTCCGCCCAATTGTAAATATGTAAATAATTATTCTGGTGTCGGAGTTTATGGAATAAATAGGTATTTACAAACGTTCGCATCTGTGGATTAATTTCTTCTCTTGGCACAGGCCAAGACGCCACACTACCTTTGCTCTAAAATTTTTTAATGTACTCTCAAAAACATTAATCTGTAACCTGCAAACCTGCAAATTAATCTGTGATATTTATTACTTTCTAGCGCTTAAGAAGGAACTTCTTAACAAGATAAAAAAATTTCTTTCATTCAAAACTTTTCAAATTAACATTAATCGTCTTACCTTTTGTATGCGTACGAGTAAATCTATATAAAAACACGATGAATGGAAGTCCTGTGGAAGAAAAACTTACAACTGAACTGATGGCAACTACAATGAATCATCAGCCTTTTCTCTTAAGAAACAATCAAATGTAACATTTATTACTATTATTTTACTCTATTTTTACTAGTATTCGAGATCTCTTGAAAGAAATGATTGAAGTTTGCTCTGAATACATGAATATACCGTACGGTCTTTTTCAAATAATGTTCGTAAGCTTACAATTACTTTTCGGAAGATTTTCTTTTGAAATGGTCTCACGTCCGGTAGTCCAGTTTATGTCCTCTGCAACTGTTTTCGGCTTATTGTCCCAATAAATTCGGAATGCCCCCCCCCGTAAAATCTCTGATTATTCAAACTTTTAAGTAATTTGATATTATATCGCGACGGGACTGGCCCTCGCTAGGTTTCCGATGAACCTCTGCTCGCGACTAACAATCTCAATCAACTTATTAATATTTTTCTAACCCAGCTACGGAGATATCCTAACATGAACCCTTCCGAAAATACAATTAATTTTTAAATTAATTGCACTTAATTTACTTTAACACATAAAATACAGATATCACAATTACAACTTACGATTGATAATGCTTCTGAACTGTAATTCTACACTGTGTTGATCTATAAGAATTAACCATCTACAATTCGCCTCAATATATTTAACAAACTAACCCATATTACAATAAAAACAAACATTGACACATATCATTTATCATTTGATGTTCACAGCTCCATTTATCCAGCTGCTTTTTATGAGAGTGAGTACATTTCACTTTTTGAATAACCACGACTTCCAAACCCTACTTTACATTTATAGCATCTCATGACCACCGGGCCGCGACGAAACGTCACAGTTTATATAGCGTCTTGACATATAAAATTGAATCTCCATATTTATTAACACGTTGCGTTAACAACGTCTATTCTTTATATCCCGAGCGTCCCGAATACGTATGATCTCCTCGTAATGGCAGGCTTGATACTGTGGTATCAATGTATACTATGGTATGAATGAAATTATGGTTTAAATAGTTTGTCATAACAATAAAATGGCGAGAAAGTACGTGCTTGTTTCAGCACCACTAGTTTCTACTTTCCCATATACGTTCGTATACACGAAGTGAAAGTTATGGGGAAAGTTATGTAATGCTGCGCAAAAAAATTGCCAATTTTCGCCAGAAAAAAATTCGTTGCCGGACCGTGATAACGAAAAAGTGGATAAAACCAGTTGCTAAATTAAGGGAAAAAAATCCCCTAACATATGCTGTAGCCAGAAACCCTCTTTTGTGGATCCTTGATACCGAAAAACCAATTGAAAGGAAAACGTCCGTCTGTCCATCCGTCTGTCCGTCCGTCTGTCCGTCCGTCTGTCCGTCCGTCTGTCCGTCCGTCCGTCCGTGTGAACACTGCTAGCGCCTAAATCATACGTATGATTTCTTCCAAAATGGATATTCCCCGGTCGATTCGGTTCTAGTCGAAGCTTTGAGATTTTCAACAAGATTCTGTAAAATTTGGGGGTACTTTACATGAAGCACCCCCCTCCCCCGAAATTTCAAAATTTTCTCAAAAACGGCTCTAAATTTTTTCTTTAAATTTCTTGTAAGAATAGAGTAAAATATACTTATTAAGTGGCATAGGTTCGATTTTCACGGATAACTCTGAAGTTTTGAAAATTGCAAAATTTAAAAACTTTTTCGGCGTCTTTGTGGAACTACAAAATTGAAGATAGAGATTTTTCTTTTAAATAAAATTTGTTATCCAAAGAGAGTTCTTTCATTATGGTCATGCACATGTTTTTGAAAAGTTTAGTAGTTTTCGCGCAATATTGCATGCAATATGTGCAATTTAAAACAAATTACAAAACAAGATTTTCTCAAAAACGGCTCCAAATTTTTTCTTTAAACTTTTGATCAGTATAGTGCCTAATGTATTTTATGAGATGACAAAAACGCTATATTGCTCTATTCTTTTGTTTTTTTCAAAAATTAGAAAAAGTAATTTTTTTTACTTGTCTTTCGCGTCGTTAATATTTACATTAGCGGCGATTTTTTCACATTATTATATTTACGATTGCATGTGCTTTAAATAATGTCAAGTAAAGTTTCTCGAAAACACAACCGTTTTCTGTGAAAAGTAGCTCAAAATTGCTCATTTTCAGAAACGCTCAAACGCCATTTTCTCATATATGGCTACAAATTTTTACTTTAAACTTTTGTAACGGATAGTGCTTTTGACATTCTTTAATATGATGTAAAGTTTATTTTGAGTTTTTTTTTTCAAAAATTATATAAAAGTAATTTTTTTGAAAGATCTCTCACATCTTTAATATGCACATTACCAGCAATTTGTAAAGATTATTATATTTGTGAGTGTAAGTGCTTCAAATAACTTAAAATAAAGTATTTTGAACACTCAAAAGTTTTCTGTGAAAATGAGCTTCAAATTTCGCATTTTTAGTAGCGCTAAAACGCAATTTTCTTTAAAACGGCACGTCATTTTTAAAAGAAATTTGCCATTTAGGACTAGGTTTTTGTGTTCTTTAATATTCTAAAATTAATATTTCCGTTCTACCAATAGGAAACCGAGAAATTAACCCATTAAGTCCCAAATTATTTCACCGCAGTTTTTTTAGTGAAATTCACAAAATAATCATAATTGAGTGCTAGTTTATCGAAATTAATTCAAATTATTCATTTGTGTAGGTGTGGAGGACTGTCCTCATATGAGGACGCTGGGACTTGGTATGAAGTTTTCCGCAATAATAAAAATAAGTCTTCATAACAAATGTTTATGCCCACCAACAAAGCAAATACGATTACACTAGAAGAATATTTTCGAAAAAGAACTTGATGGTAATAATTGAACAACTTCTACTACTAACACATTTGCGAAAATGATCTTGTACTCAGCTAAGATTATAGTACAAAAGTAATTTCAGAAAAATCTACTTTACTTTCTGAAGTGAAATAGACCAAAACATTCCACACAGAGAGTAATATTGCATTTAGCAAAATATTTGCGTGGCTTGCTTATGCATGATGGGTGCTGATATTGTGCATAATCAATCTTCATGATAATGAGTCTTTTTCTGTCGAACCTTACGTTAGGCAGCACGCTTGCTGGGGAAGACAAAACTGATACTTTCTTCCTTGCAGATTCTTGGAACTTTTAGTGTGCGATTTTTATAAAGCTGCCTTTCAAAGCCCGTCTTCACGATGAAAACTATTCCGGCATTTCGCGTCTTTCTCGGTCATGCCGCTAGATGTTGCATGATCAAGCAGTGCTTGATACGGTCGCGATCATGCTACATCTAGAGGAACGACCGAGAAAACCGCTAAATGCCGCAATGATCAATCATGCGACATCAAGCGGCACGATCATTCCTCGAAAAAAAAAAAACATGAAGTGAAATTCCAACTCTTTTACAAGTTTTTCACTTCACGACAAAATTGTATAACATAAAGTCCCAGCGCCCTCATATGAAGACGGCACTAAAATATCAACGTCTCAAAACATTGAATCATATAACTGCACAATTTTATATTCTTCGTAAAGTACGAGCACAGACTAACACTACGTAGTGAGTTTAGCAACTCCCAAAATTTAGAAAAGTAGATATAATCAAATTTTTTATCAACACAAACTAAGAATAAAATGCACTAATTTAGGAAGCTAGAAAAACTACAAGAATATAAATCTGAGCGAAAACAAACGTTTATATCTATTGAATGAACCTGTGCGGTGTTGCCAAACAACAATGTGATGGTGAACACAATTTATAATGTAATGAAATAATGCACTGTCCTCAAATGAGGAGAAAATGACAAAAAAATGTACTTTTGGCGGTTGTTTGTTTATTTAAAGTCGCATCGACAGCTGGGTCATTAGCGACTCAGAAAAAGATACATTATAACAGTAATTTATACATGATAAATTGAAGTTTACATATTCAGTACAATGTACAGTAATTTACAATAATTGTTTCCAGGATTGCAAAAAAGGAAAGAGTAGTAATAATAATACTTAATGAGATATGCAAACAAAAAAACCATGAACAAAACAAAGTTAAAACATTTGATAAACTATTAGTTACATATGCGACATTAGTTATATACATTCGTATATCAACAAGCACTAAGAGGAAGGTAGTATGCCAAAGATATTCTACTACTGAGAAAGTGATATAGTGTGGGATAAACCACACTTCTTTGAAGTTTTGTTCAGATGAGGAACCATTTTTGTGTTTTACAGATTCATTATAAAATTTCGGTTGAATATACAGGATGATAACATGCACATGGAAAGAGAACAAGTGAGTATCATGTTGAACATTTTGCAGAGTTGTAAGGTGACGAACTATTTTTTGGGGTCCAGTATTGTATACGAAATTGCCCATACAATTCAGATTTGACTGCATATTCCACTCTCCTTATAGAATTGTATAATTCTTCCTTGATACTTCTCAGATTCAAGTATACATTCCAAACTTGTGTCGTGGAGATACCTCTGCCTGATGTGTTGGAAATTTGGGCAATGATTGACTATGTGGAACAGGGTCCAAGCCGTATTGCACTGGTGGAGGATTGGATCCGTCAATCAAATATAGATGGCTTAGCTTACAGTGACCTGTTCGTGTTCTCGTGATGGCCACTTGTTCCTTTCTCTTAAGCTTTTTATTATGCTTAAGACTTTGAAAATTGGATACTTTATTATGAAGGTCGCTTCTTTGAAGCATAGTCCATACGGAGAACAATTTTTCTTCTGATATTTTTCCAAAATATTTCACTAGATCTTGAAGTGTATTCGAAATTGCCAGTACAGTGTTTGGGATATTAGTTGTACTTTAACTAACTACTCTGGCAGTTTCCCTCTGCATTTCTGTATCTTGATTCATATCCCATACCAATATTACTTCTTTACCTGACGTGGTAATGTCCTGATACAGTTCTTGGATTGTAATTATCATTTCACTAAAAGTTTCGTTATTGTTGATGATTTTTATTGCAGTGCGGGAATTTGAGTATAAAATGAACTTTGAGTGGTTACTATTTTTAATAAGTTTCATGGCGGTCAAGATGGCGCATAATTCGGCAGTAAGATGGCTGGCATAGTAGTTAAGTTGGTGTTTTACCGATACATCTTTCGTTACCAATGTTGCTGCTGTTCCTTGTGTATTTTTAATTGCTTTAGCATAAACTGGATAAAACATGTAATTGTTGGTCGGTTCAGAGTTTATCTCAGATGTTCCATTTCCTTGATGAACGCCTGATGTTAAGTCTACTGAAATATCCGAGATTATCCAAGGAGGAATTTTGTAATTTCTCTTCTTTTCTACTTTTCTGTGATCAAAATTAACTTCTCTAAGTACTATTCTAGTTTTTCATACAAAGGTAAAAAACGCGAATGATCTATGTATTCTTGTTTAGGATATATGTCCTGTACTATGATGGGATTGATGGACGTGGCTGCTTTTAAAGCATATTTTATTATTAGTTCCTCTCTGCGATGAGATAATGTGTGTTCATTTGCTTCAATTAGAATGCTTCCGATGGAACTGGTATGGAAACATCCGGTGCATATCCCGAGACCTTGATTGTGGACTGTATCCAATTTTTTGAGGTCACTTTTACCAGCAGATCTGTATATTATTCATCCGTAGTCTATTTTGAATCTCACAAGTGCTTTGTATGTTAATAATAGCAATATCTGCTCCCCAGTTGTTGTGTGCCAGGCATTTAAGTATGTTGATGGCTTGAGTTAATATTTCTTCCTTTACATAGCATAGTAATATTATCAGCGTATTTCCTAATGATAATGGGTGGTTTGATTTTTTTGTCCGCGTCATTTATTGCTAGAAGGAAAAGTGAAACACTTAGGATGGGTCCTTGAGGTACACCATTCTCTATTATTTTCTTCACAGATAATATTCCATTTGCTCTCACTTGCATGACACAATCTTCCGTAAAATGTTTGATAAACTGAAACATGTTGTCTCGAACCCCAATTTCGCTCAACTTCTGTAGGACTCGATGCATCCATACCATATCGTATGCCTTTTCGATGTCCAAGTTGACAGCTAACACATGTTTGTTGGCAAAAGCTTCTTGAATATAGGTATCTATGCTTACTAGATGGGAGGTCGTTGAGTGTCCTGGTCGAAATCCAAACTGATTGCTGGATATTATATTCTTGTAATCGAGATACCATCTGAGCCGATGCAATTTTTTTCCAAAATCTTGCACATATTGCAAGTCAATGATATGGGCCTGTAATTACCACTTAGTGTTGGGTCTTTTCCGGGCTTAGGAATGGGGATCACAATAGCCGCTTTCCACACTTTTGGGAATGTCTTTTCTATCCACATATAGTTGTATATTTTTAGTAGGATATCTCTCCCTTCCTGTGGGAGATTTTTAAGAAAGATATTTGGAATATTGTCCGGTCCGGGAGAAGAATTTCTGGAGGCGTCTAGTGTTGTGACAAGTTCTTTCATTGAAATAGGTAAGTTAAGTTGCTCTTGAATGTGATACGCTTCTGTGTTCACCATCAGCTGTTCTCTTGTTCATTTTTGTAAATTTGGAAGGCTTGAGAGTAATTTTGAGAGCTAGAGTTGCTGGTAAAATTGTTGGCGAGCTCATTTGCGATATCAGCGGGTTCATTAATAACTTGGGCATTTTCGGACAGCAGTAAATGTATTTGATTATATCTTTTGTTACCTTGTTTGGAACTAATTTTTTTCCAAGAATCTTTAATGTTATTATTCACATTGATAGAGGATACATAACTTATCCAGGAGTTGGCTTTGCTATCTTTAATTATTCTTCTTGTAAGAACTCTTAGTTTTTTATATTCGATTTTATTTTCATTTGTTGGGTGTTTCTTGTACCGGTTGAACGCATGTTTGGACTGTTTAAGAGCATTTTTACATTTTTCGTTCCACCATGGTACCACGTTTCTTCTTTTTGAGGGTTTGATAATTTCTAGAGAGTCGTTAGCTGCTGTTGTTATGACATCAGTAAACGATTTTATTATTATGTCAATGTTGTGTTCTTGAGACATATCCATTTGAGATATTTTCATTTTAATTTGTTCCTGGTAGTTAAGCCAGTTGGGTTTGGAGTAGTTCCACTTAATATTCTCTTGCCGCGGATTCGAGATACATGAAGAATCGCTGATAATCGTGAAAATGGGAAAGTGGTCACTGTCATGAGGCTCATCCAGTGCATATCAATTGCATTTAGAGGCCAGGCTGTTGGAGCTGAGTGTGAGGTCAATTGCACTAAGCTGTCCATTATTAATATTGAAGTGTGTAGGTTGCCCGTTATTTAGTACTGCCAAATCAGATTCTTCAATAATAGCTTCCATATTGATGCCTCTTGAGTCGGTTTTATACGATCCCCAGAGGGTATTATGGCTATTAACATCACCTAATAGAATAAAGGGCTTAGGTAGTTGTTTTATGATATCCTTCACTTCATTGTTTTCGAATTGATAGCTGTTGGGTATATATATATAATATTTTATATATATATTTTGTCACTACCGCGCGGGCTTTAGCGCAGGCGACGTCGGGGATCGATCGGGCGATCGAGATCTCCCCCCTTTTCTCACTCACCTGATTCAGTTGCCGGCTAACTCAGGCGCAGAGATTCTCTACAAGAAATGGGAGCCCATGGACGGACGCTACTTGTTACCAAATAAAATTCATTGAGGTTTTGAGGAACACTTAAAATTTAATTAACTGAAATGATGAAATATACAAAAAAATCCTATTACTAATACCCTTTCCCTTTTAGACCTAAAGACATCACCCCTTTTTTCCCAGATTCCCTGTTCACTTAAATAGCTTCCTTGCTTACTACAAGACAATACAAATGAAAGTACAATTTACCGAGGAAGGAGCAACATACAATTTAGGAAGTTTATCCTCAAAAACAGCCACAGCGCGGCTCGCTTATGACGAGGCACGGGTCTGTGATCCGGGCCATTCACCAAAGTCTAAGGGGACAACAGACCGTGTTTTCAGAAGACTTCGCAGGGTCGATGTCCGACCTTCGGGATGAGGTCATCAGGGCGTCGTCTTCGGCGGTGAAAGGCCGGCAGTAGGTCACAGCTGGCGGCAGGCGTCTGGCCGGGGGGGCGAAACGCAGGTACTCGCACTCGAAGTCGGCGAAGGGAGGTGGGCGGAGACTTCAGCATGAAAGACAGCTCTGCAGCGGTCGCGGGCGTAGTGATGCAAGCCGAATTGAATAGTTTTTTGACTCGCGCGCGGCACAAGATCGCACCGCACAATCAGCGAAAGTCTTTGTCAGGCGACCGGACGAGATTGCTCTGCGTACTTCGGAGGCGTCCACGCCGGCGGCGTTTGTACCCGGACGACGCACCGCTGAGGTGCTCGCTCCTGCCCGAACCTACCCTCAAGACCGTCTCCTCACTTCTCCTCTATGTTTCACTTCGTCACATCTCGCGAAGCCTCTGTAACGCCCCTCTCCTTACTTATTTGCCGAAAGTTCTGGAAAGATTTTTGTTTGAATTTTAGAAGGTTCTTCTCTATTGGTAAAAGGCAACTGCGTCTTAATTTTATTTCGGCCAATGTTCGGAAGCGTCCCCTGGCCGAAGTCGGTGGAAAAATTCCACTCAACCCTCTCTCTCTAACGTCGGGGGGGGGGCCGCAGGTCGCCTGGGGATGTGGCGGCGCCAGAGAGGCGACGATCGAGTCATAATTCTTGTGTACCCTAGCTGCCCGCCGGACAGGGGGCGCGAGGGGACCTCGCAGCGCACGTGTCCGGCGCAAATTGCTACGTCCATAGCGCACACAAAGAGACGCTGCGTAGGCCCGCGACAGGCTACTATGCCGTGTGTTTAAAATCAATTTTTTCCCCTTCTATTAACTATTCGGTATCGTCACAATATATATATATATATATATATATATATATATATATATATATATATGTGTGGAAAAGGGAACTTGTATTTGTGTTGCTATTGCCTCAATATCAGATCTGATATAAAAGTGGTTTGCTTTTATATAATTTTTAACAAAAATAGCAATACCTCCACTTGCAATAGAAGCAATTTCTATTGTAGCACTTGAATCCTTTTAATTTACCAGATTTATTTCCTTTGAAGTTGGTTTCCTGCACACAGACTATTTCAGGTTTGTATTTCTCACCTAAAGTCTGTATTCTTTCATATCGAGGGTGAAAACTATTCGTATTCCATTGTAGAATATTCATCAAATATATTTCTATTTATTAAATTTAAACAGAAGTAGAAGTATCACTTCCTGAGTCTTCATTAACTGAGTTACTAATTTTTAATTTGTTTATAATTCTTGTAAACCTGTTTTTAATGGATCTTTCTGTTAGGAGAGGATATGTATTAGACATCATCTGGATAATAGACTGAGTGTCACAGGGATAGTCTAGCTATAATAATAGGGTTTTTTAGCTCCAAAGGAGTTTTCAAGGAAATTTTTAAATTGTATTGTGATAAAATTATGAATGATTTACTTTTAATTTTGCTAGCTCAGTTTTTTTTGGTTCTATACGATGACACCACGCTTACCTGCAGGCTGGTTGTCACCGGGTTGCCCTCTATACAGAGAAGCCTGAAGTCTGAAATTATTTCTATTACAAGGAATTGCGTGTAATTTGGCACAACAATAATTTCATTTATTGAAATGGTTTGAATATTATTTAACAATATAAATTCTATTGATTGCATGCATCTAGTTAAGAACGGTACCGAATTGTCTAGGCGTTGTGAAATGAGGCCCCGCAGTTCATATCACTCTTGGCTTCCGCGCCGAAAATCCCTCTTCGCGCCGGTCGTCGCCGATGTCATCTGCTTCTCTCATGATGTTTTAATTTACTCCTTGCAAGAATTGTTCCACTACGGTTCCAAATTCTATTCTCCCTATTACATATAACACGGTGATGTCCCACTTAAATTACTCAGACCACCTTCGCGCAGCTACCACCACGATGCCCCTCAACAAACCAAACTGTAGTTCAGAGCCCACTCCTGCACATAAACAAACATTCGTTACCTAGTAACCGCTTCGCACCGTCCAGATTAAAGCGCGATGTTTGTTTTCTTGTAATATTTTGTGTATTACAGTATGTAATTGAGTGGAAATTGTTCATGTTTTTCATCAATAATCTTCTGGATATGCTTAATTAGTTCATCAATAGATTTGATTTGAATGTCCTCTTGTGTTACTGTGTTTTCACTTTGATAATTTCTAGTTTTCTTTTTCTTGATTGGTTGTTTTGGGATGTCATTATTAGTAGTTTTGGATGTGCAATTATCAGCATCAGGTTGAGAGGAAGATTCACTTGTTAAAGATCTTTTATTCATAATTGGTAAGTTACTGTTATTAACCATACTCATCTATCTGCTTCAAGGTGTGTTGTGGCACTTCTTGTGTTATCATTGCCTCCTGTTCTTGACATTGTTTTGGAGTGTCATTATTAGTAGTTTTGGGTGTGCAGTTATCATCATCAGCCTGAGAGGGAGATTCAGATGTTAAAGTTCCTTTGTTGATAATTGGTAAGTTCCTGTTATTAACCATACTATGTTTTTCTATTTGGTTCAGAGTGTTTTGTGACAGTTCTTAAGTTATCACTGACTCCTATTCATGACTTTCTTTTAATTCTTGGTTAACATAGTGAGCATTTAAGGTGGATATCTTGGTAGGGCGCTGATTGGCAAGATGACCAGCTTGTCTACAATTGAAGCATGCCATGGTGTCACTTGTAAAGTAAATCCTATATGTTGTATTGTCATAAAATATGGTCATTGAATCTGGTACCTTGTTAATGTCCTCTGGGTCAATAAAAATATGTCTCCTGAAACTCATAATGGGTGAGAAACCAGGTTCTGTAACTCCTGCTTTGGTGAAAGAAATGTTAGTGATTTTGTGTGTTTCTCTTGATTAGCTCTCTTTCAATTACTTCATGAGGTATGATAGGACAGACATTTGATATGATAATTCTCTTTTGTTTACTTATTAGGGGCCTGACTGTTAAAATATGGTTTTGAATATTAATATTACTATGATTATCAGTTATATAGTCAGCAATTTCCTTACTGCTTAAGAAAACACATACTCTGTTGTTATAAATCCTTGATATAAACCTTATATTCGTAGAGTCAACAATTGTGGCTAGCTTATTTAAATAGTCTTTTATAGTAAGTCCTTCTTTTGATTCTATTACTATAGCTTGATCCTTGTTGGGGAAAACATCTCTTGTGGCTACACTAGCATACGACTTCTTACCTTCTTGGTTGTTCGTCATGTTGGTAGATTCTTTGGTTATGTTGCTATTGTAGTCATCATTTGGCATAATAAGTCCAGCCAGCTGCACACGCAGGCGGCTTGACTGTATTCTTGTAGTTTGTACAGTAGATTTTCCGTATAAATACTTGACACTTTACACTTTACACTTCTGCACTCATATCACAGACTTCGGCGAGAACGATGTTGACACTACGGAATCACTTTTGGTGGTGATAGATGGCAGCTGGCAAGAAAGAGTATGTGGCAATTCCGAATAGCTAGCGTAGATCCAAGGAAATACAAAACTAATACGGGAAAGTCTGTGCCATTCTGTAGCATCACTAGTTAAAATTAATTTAATAAGTGATTCATTAATGTAAATCCAAATTGTGAAAATTAATTGCTTGTAAATTAGAAAATAGCGTATTTTGATATTACACATTATATCTTTTTACATATTCTGCACGTTCTCATTACATATTTATGAACATAATTGATAATTTCATTCTACAATTTTTCCGGTCTTCATTTATAATGTGTCTCGTCGTACGTAGGCGGGGAACTTCTCGATGTTTCCAGGCGTACTCCTCGCTGCTCGTAGTGTGCTTGTAGAGTGGTTGTAGCGCAGTCGTACTCGAACAGGGCTAGGACTCGAACTTGAATGGAACTGTGTAGTGCTCGACGTGACCGGCTCCTATACTTGGGCTTTTATTTCTTGGCGCGTGGGGTCTTGTCTTCTCGATGGAATATCTCGCGGTACTTCATGCGACTCCTAGCGGCACAAGCGAGAACGACGCGAAATACCGTGAGATATTCCATTGTGAAGAGGAGACCCCACGCGCCAAGAAATAAAAAAAAACAAGTATAAGGGATCGTAGGCCACAGCGCGAGTCTAAGCAAATGGAGCTCCTCTATGAGCTCGACCCTCTGACAACCGTTGAGGCCCATCGTGATTGGCGGGGCCCCATTTGGCGGCGCTCTGCTGTCGACCGCAGTGCGCCTAGCGGCAACCGATAGAAACCGACAGTGTCTGTCACGACGCTGAGCGGCGGCACCGCAGGCCGTGCCGGTGGCCTCCGGCTCTCCTCTATGCCTCCGGCGCCTAACGCTGTAAGCGGTTCGTCGTCCATGACAATTATAAATGAGAGAAAGCAATTTATTCATTTATGAGCAAAACACATTTTTACGGTACCAGGGAGTTATTAAAAAACTTTCCGGACAAAAAACGGCACTTTTCACTGTTGATAGGTACTGTTTACCTAACTTACTCCATACTACGTATCTGTAAATACGGACGAATATGAGAAAGTCAAAATCGAAAAAATGATAGTAGATTACAGAGATTATTTTAATCAACTCGGGATCTTTTTAGTAACTTATTTTATTCCATTGTTTTGTTTGAATTAAATTGCTACCTGAATTTTTAGATCTATAAATTACTCAGGGCATGGGGGAAAATTGAATTTATTTACAAGAATTTCCACTCTACCAATGTCTTACTGAATCTACGATTACCTTCCTATTTTTTCAGAATGCGATCGGCTGTATGGTTGAAGAAGCCATAAAGGTGAGTTTAACTTTGGATTTGGTATGGTATCATAGATAGAAAATTATAAAATTAATTTGCAATATATCTTATCACAATGTATGCTCATTGAAATGTACTATTCCTATTCCTTGCCCAACGAGAGATCGAAGTGGATGTCAACAAATGCACGTGGGTTTGCAATCGCTGATTGGCTGCAAGTCCACAACACACTTTCTTCGCACTTTTTTCAGTCTACGCGTAAGAAAATAGTCCCGTTGAAATTCAACTAACTGAATATTATATACAATAGAACAAGTGTAAATCACACGTAGAAAGCAGAAACATAAGTGATTATTTACCTTTGTGTTACATGAGTTGATTCGTGAAATGTAAGGACAAGCGAAAATGATCAGATGACACGTATCACGCGAGGAGCAGTTTCCTTCTAATGGCGGATCGCGCAACACGTGTGTGTATCGCATAGTGAGATATTAGTTTTGAGCTCATTAATGCTAATAACAGTGTGAATGAATGTGACTTGTCGAATGCAACAGTATCAAGATCGATTATTGTGAGTTGTATGTCCATTTTGTGACTATCTATTGCAAAGATAAGTGTCATGGCTGAGCACTCGCCTCCATCACCGGCACAGTTTACTATTATTAGTCATCTTTTTTCAAGTAAGTTAGTCTAAATTTCATGTTCAATATAAATATTGCGTAAACGTTTGCCTTCTTGTATTAACAAAAAACTCGGCATTTCATATTCAAGACACGGGACAGCCTGTGATTTTCGTTGTGTGAATGAATTTCGTAGTCTTATTGGCAATAAATTGCATCACTATTAACATTAAAAATGAGTATAATTTCCTCAAAACAAATATATGGTGAATTCATTATTCCTTTGTGGGATTCGATATCGCCCCCTGCCTTGCAGTATTCAGTTTGTTTCGCGCATACTGCAGATTTTGATAGACCGAAGGATATTGTGCAACGTGTGGACGGACTTGCGATTGCCACAGGGAGCGCGGTGGTGACAGCAGAGGATTGACAGCTGTTAGATTACAGCAGAGGCCTCGGAGCACGCACTTCGTCGGAGGGATACATGCGGTTTGTTTACGTCTTCATTCTCTCGTTGTACAAGGAATACAGCGTATTATATTAAACCACGTGGGACGAACGTAATGAAAATTCACAACTGCAATTATATTTTCTTCAGAGCATAGGGATTTCTTTCTTAATGAAGTATGTTCTTCAAAGACAGCTCTTTCAATAATGTCGGTACAAGTGTACTGAAATTTCAGTATTTTGGGGGTAATTTCACGAGGAATAAAGCAATTTTAAAAACTGGACCAAATATTTTTTTTATATTTTCGCACGAATAATGTTGAATGCACTGAAGAACAAGACATATATTCCATTGATTTTTCAAAATATACACAAATGTAATTTTTTTTAAAATTCACTTTCGTTGATATTTTTTATTAAGGGCTTTTTTATACAGTATTGCATTTGTAAGCGCAAGTGTTTCAAATAATTACTTATGAATTTTCTCTAAAACAAAAGTTTTCTTGCGAAAAAGAGCTTCAAGTTTCGCATTTAAAGAAACGCTTAAACGACATATTTCAGTTCTATCTTGAGGAGACCGAAAAAATGAGAAAAATGTGAAACAAAATTTACATATGTGGCGATAGATGGCAGCAGGGAGGAGGGTGGGCATGACAGAAGAACTCGTGCAGACCAAAGAAATTAGAAAGCTAATTAGTTCGAAAAATTCTATAGCTCCAAGAGTTAGTTTCTCGCATTTACTTAGTAAGAAGAGAAAATATTGTAATGGTGCGCCGGAAAACGGCGAATTTTTGACAGTAAAACACTTACTGCTTAGAACTGGTAACAAAAAAGTGGATAAATCTTCCTAGGTATAGTGCGTTGCTTCTTTTACCTCATTATGTAGTCAAAACCCATGTTTTTTGTGGTTCTTTGATACCGAAAAATCAATTGACGGCAAAACATGCTTCTGTGTCTGTGGTCAACGGTATTGCATAAACCGTTCGGCCGATTTTCTTCGAAATTAATATTCCTCGATCGATTTAAATGAACACAAAACGGATATTTTGATTTTTCGTTAAGTGTTATATTTTTAAATAAATTTTTACTGAATCGTTTAAGAAAATTAAATGTCTTCGACTCCTTTTCCCCGCTCTCGCGTGAGGGAATTAGCAATACTCTTTGGGGCTGGTAGCTGAGCGAGAAGCCTGCCAGCGGATAGACACCGGTTGGCTCTGCCGCGCATGCACACAAGAGGGCGCGCGTTGTCTCCCTCTCTATCGCACTCACTGGGTAGAGACCCTAGCAGGAGGACAAGCGCAAAGAGTATTTCCTAGAGACGGCACTCAATGTTAAACGGAGAAGCCTTATTTGTCAGCATCCGGTCCGCCACATTGGATTGTATTACTTGCTATTGGGCAAACGGACAGCCAAAAGCGTAGAAGTAAGCGGTAAATTTGAAATAAACCAGGTACGCGGGAATTTTAAAATTTTACTCCCATATTTTGGTATTAATTCATCAAAAACTACACAATAATTTTTATTATTATCATCAAAAATTACACAAGGATTTTATGGGGGAAAAAGTCAAATTAGGGCAGGAAAATCAAGTATTTATTGAGCATATTGATATTACACTTTTTTTAAAAAAAATTCATTAGTGTTAACAATTTTGTATTACACAAGGCAATAAACACAGTACGCACAGTACACCAGCTGAAATGCAAATTTACTTGCTTGTAGACATGCCAAATAAACGTGAATAGTATGGAATACTGCATTATTACAGAGCATTACATATGAACAGTGTTAAAAAGAAACAAGTGAAAACAATACACTTTTGCCTTGGTAAAACAAATAGCCATTTTATTTTGCGAGTAGGAAAGATAGCATCACGAGGCATGTCAGGTTCCCCAATCCTACAAGCAAAATAAAATCACTTTCACCATAAATTTTTAAACAGTATTACTGCCTTTGATTTTATTTAATTCAAGAATACAGATAATGTAATTATGTACTATGTTACAGTAGTACCTGATTAAGTCACACAAAAGTATTTTGTTTTCCATGTTGCTTTCAGTTTTATCGGAACATTTGAGCTTTGTCCCACTTCTAAAACTAGTGCCAAAAATTGAACTTTTAGCATACTATGCATACCTTGACAGAACTGCTTTTACTAGTTACAGCCTAAAAAATTTTTTTGCTAGTCAATAACTATTTGACAAAATTAGTATATTTACCCATGCCTAATAATAATAATAATAATAATAATAATAATAATAATAGTGACTTTATTTTTGTGGCGAGACTCGGGCCATCAGGCCCGCTCTTCCGCCTAACCACATACATATATAGATAAAAATTGAACAGTACATTTATTAAATTAAATAAAATACAACTTAGATATGTCTTGCCCCTGGGCTCACAAAGTGAAAGTAAAAAACACAACGGCCCAGCATTTACCTTAAACGGCCGGGGAAAACCAGGGAAAACAAAGGAAGTGTGCATGCTCTTCAACATTGAGCAACAAAAATAAGAGATTTAAAATAATTTATAACGCATTTACTGACACAAGAGAACATTAAAGAGATGCCCAAAAATAAATTATGAAAACTAACACATACGTGTCAAAACGTTAGCAAGAAAATCTCAATCGATTAAAGAACTCATTAAACAAAAATAAATGAGAATGCACACAACCATCCAGCCAGGACGACAAATCCTATCTCACACATGCACAGTTAGGGGCCTGGCTGTCCAAAGATGGGCTTAAATGAGAAACTACATTAACATTTAAAACATTATTTATGAATAGTGGAATGTAACAGTCCCAACAAAGCTTGTGCGCCATAATTTAAATCTGAACATAGATTGTGAAAGTTTTGCAAATATTTAATTGCACTAAGAACCGAGCCTGGAACTTTCTGACAACTGGACATATATTCTAACAACCGAGCTGTGAAATCAAACATTGCATTCATGACTCAAGATAATTCACAATCTAATAGGGATCAGCATTCACATTAACAATATAATTGGCATGAAGATTAACAAAACACAATAATACACCAATTGTAGAATAAAAATTCAATCAAGACAAGAGTTTGTCATGAGAAACAATTATTGCCAAACAGTAGAACTTTGCATATGCAACTTATATCAATTCCAATAATAAAAACCAATTAATAGGCACTACTAACAATCAAAAAATATTACACACCAGATATTAAGCCCAAAAGAAATCTTAAAATTGCATGAAAATAGACTTTAAAACAGGGACTCAAAAATTTTGAATTCATAATTTCCAAATAAACTGTCTTCACAGAGCAAAAGGGATTCCAAATTCGAGAAAATGACTTGTCTTTTACAGAATGAATTTCATCTTCAAATAAAATTAAATTTTATTAGAACTTTCCAAATCAGATGTGGAAAATATGGTTTATGTAGCATCCAATGACAGAATACCCATTAATCTTAAAACTCTCATTATTCGTATCACTACAAACTGTCTGCGTAAAAGAGGTATGAGCAGAATGAAGAAAGTCATTCACTGAACATAACAATTACTCTTTAAAATTAGCTCTCTGAGTATTGACTCTCCAAAGAGAACCTAAAGTTACAGACAAAATGGTCTCTCCTAGTCAATTGACATTATTGGAGCATATTTTTAACATTAAGAAGTAATAGACCACTATTATTTTCATATTTATGAATATTTTCCATGGTTTTTAACGGCAAAAAATATTTAGATTATCAGTAATTTTTCACATATTCTTCATACCAGAGTGCCTGCACACCAATCTGATGATATCACTAAGAAGTGAAGCAAATGTATTGAAGACACAGATTCATCTTCCGGAATGGCTTCAGCACCTGTAATCACCAACCATAAAAACATTTGTTTTTTTATTTACTCTAATTCACACTCAATTGGTACCAATAACTGTATATTCAACGGAAAAACTTACCGTGAGAACTATCCGTAACATTAGGTGACACCTCTCATGGGTGAAAAAGATCTGAAAATGGAGACAAATATGAATTTTTCCCACCTTTAAACATGCAACCAAGTGATAATTGAGTTGCTTAAAGATTATAGCAAACACTTACCATGAACAAGGCTAGCATATGCATCTGCCGCACTTCATGTAGCAGCACACTGCATGGCAGAGCCACCTGTATTCATCAACAACGAATTATTACCCTATTTTATACCAGTACATTCGCTTTCAATAGCATGCTTCTATTTCACGCACATGAAGAAACTTACCATTTTCAGTTTGAATTGCTGCCTGAGCACAAAGACCTGAAAATTAAAAAATGCTGGTAAGAAAGACTTCCATCAAACTATTGTGTAATTAAAATTAATCCCACAAAAACAAAATTGTATCCCTCTTTTACAATCTCAAACACATCTGTCCTATTTGAAGTTCTATTGTCTGTTGTCTGTTCAGATGAACTTCAAATTTATTTTTAAAATGGCTTACCGATTACACCCATTGGTATAGTGAGCGTCACCTCTGTTGGTTCAAAGAAGGGGTCTGCAAGTAAACATTACCATTAAAAATATTTCAAAATTTACAATGGAATTATTGAATGCTCTTTCAAGGCAAAAACTTACCATGAATTATCACACTTATTGTTCGCCAATCTAAACAATTATTCAGGAATTTTCTTGGCCATATTTTTGACGAACACATTTATAGCACAGTAGTAAATTACAACACATTACGAACACATTTGCAGCACAAATGCAGCTGTAAATTAGAAAATTTCTTGAATTCACTGATATATTCTTTGCTAGCACCCGTTAACGGCCCCACAAACAGCACGAAATTCCACAACACAGTCTCACAGATACTCTTCGAGCACGAGGCGGCCATGCCGGTCAGACGTTGAAGCAATCCAACGGTAATTCAACTGGCGCCGACCCGGAGAGCTTTGAAAATGAGTAGTTCTCCGATTTGCGCTAGAGCGAGTTCGTGTAATACAATTCATGGCGTCGCTCTGAGCTCTGATTGGCCACTGTATTGGATTTGAATAAGGAATATCTCCAGCTTATCTAGTGTCAGACCACTGGACCAAGCGCTTACTTGTACCACGATGCGCGCCCACGTCTCTGTCAGGCAAATTCACATCATCAGCTGACGTTTGCGGGAAAGTAGAGTTGTTTGTGAGCCGTTTGTGTAAATTTCGTTCGTGTTTCTTTATGAAACAATTAATAAAGCTGAAGATTTAGTATTGCAATCGCTGGCATTGGAGGAGAAGTTTAAAACTTATTTCATTAAAATCGGACCACGGGTTGCGTTGTTTTAGCAATTTTTAGAAAATGCATGTTCGACAGAAAACTTCACGTAAACAAGCAACGTCAATGTTGTGACGTCATTCCGGACGAAATTAATGTTTTTTCAAGATAAGGGAAAAACGGAAGAATTAAATAAGACCAGAAATTACAAGGCTGCAGAGGAGAATTTCGTGAACGATTTATGAATGTAATACCGAAAAAAA
>JAHLJT010004567.1:142702183-142855620 GCA_031308135.1 Acheta domesticus | reverse complement strand
ATATGATCGAAATAACATAACGAATATCATCTTGCATGAATGGTGGATGGAAAAATAACAAATAATTTTAATCGCCAAGGAAATTATGGTTTAGAAGGGAAGGACGAGAGGGGAAATGATGCAAAGATGAAATATAAAAAGACAGGAAATAGTTATCCGCGAGGATTCAAAGGTGATAAGAAACATGAACACTTAGAAATTAATGTAATGGAGGAGGAAAACTCCCATTGTTCGAAGTAATTAGGCGGGTTATTTCGAACAATAATATTGATGATGTGATGGTTATTACAGAATTGAATAGTATTGAAGTATCGGCAGAAGATTTGTTAAGGAAGATGCAGACGAACGGGCGGAAAATAGCACGTGTTTGGTGGTGAAGGGGATATTTCGGAATATACCCATAGATGTTTTAATTGACACGGGTGCAAATGTTTTGTGCGGTATCGGAAAAATTATATGAACAACTAAAGAAAGAAGGGAAATAATATTGAAGAACTACCTACTAGAAAATTAAATATTCGTACAGCTAACGGGAGGCGCATCGAAACAAGAAGTCGGCAAATCTGGGTGGAGTTGGAAGTCCAAGGGGTGACAATACAGTTTCCGGCAATAGTTATAAAGAATTTGATTCGTCCAATCATTTTGGGGATTGATGGCCCTAAAGATGTGTGATGCAAAGGTCGACGTAGGTAACAGGAATATATTGTTACGAACTGACAAAGGGCAACAACATTGTTTGGGGATCAAAGACCAGGAGGGCGAAGATCTATGTATTTGTGATATTGCGGAACAAATTGAAGAGACCAGGGACCAGATTCACGCATCAGCAGAGAATGCGGTTGATGAAAATGGAGTAGATGCTAGCCAAGCCATTGAAACGTTAGTTAGTGAATATAAAGGTGTTTTTGAAAGTTCGAAGGATCCAGTAAAAGGATACCAATTTAAAATTGAATTGATGGATGAGGAACCATTTAATATAAAGCAATACCCGATCCCACATGTATTTAAAGCCGAAGTACGTAAACAAATAAACACGATGCTTGAGGATGGTATCATAAAAATATCTACGACACCGTATGTGAGCCCGATAGTGATAGTTCGCAAGAAAGATAATAAAATTAGATTCTGTATCGATGCTAGAAAACTCAATAGCAAGACCATCGCTCGTCATGAAAAACCGCCAACATTGGACGAAATGATGTGGAAAATAAAAGGAGCTCGGATATTCACAGGACTAGATTTTACTGCGTCATATTGGCAAATTGGATTACACCCAGAATCCCAAAAATTTGTTAGCTTTGTATTTGAAGGCAATACTTATAGTTTTCAAAGAATGGCTTTCGGATTAAAGAATAGTGGCGCAGCTCTAATTAGTTATTTAGATAATGTAATTCCGGCTGAACTGAAAGAAACGATTCTTATGTACGTCGATAGCATTGTGTTATTTTCTAGCAATATGCACGAGCATTTAAAAAAATTAGAGAAATTATTTAAGATTTTTCGGGCATATAATTTGAAATTGAATTTTGGAAAATGTCAGTTTGGAAGGAAGAATATAGAATTTATGGGGCACGTCATATCTGATCAAGGGATGTCAATACAAGATCGGAAGAGAGAATTAATTAAGAATTTTCCACGACCACGGAATGTAAGGGAAGTTAGAAGATTAATTGGGGTGTGTAATTATTATTCGCGATTTTGTAAAGGTTATTCACAAATTATACACCCAATAATAGAATTGTTAAGGAAGGGGAAGAAATGGGTATGGGATGCCAGATGCCAAGAACGTTTGAGAAATTGAAAGAACTTTTTGACAAAACATTTATGATTAGTTACCCAGATTTTGACAAAAGAATGTATTTGCAAGTAGATAGTAGCGGATTTGCGATGGGCCGTACTCTTTCAACTTGATAAAGACAATAAGCAGAGAATAATCGCCCTAGAAAGCCGCGTGTTGACCCTTAGTGAACGACATTTTACTACTAGTGAAAGAGAAGCATTAGGGATTGTTTGGGCTACACAGAAGTTAAGAGCAATATTAATTGGACAACCGTTCGTCATTACCGACCATAAAGCTCTAATTTTTCTAATGAGGAGCCATTTAAATAATGACAGATTGTTGAGATGGCCATTATGGCTTCAACAATTCAATTTTGATATCCAATATTGTGAAGGTCGCGATAATGTTTTACCCGATTATTTATCAAGAATAAAAATTAAGGAAAAGGAATATAATACAGGATCAGAAATAAATGCTATACAGTTAGTAAAGATACAACCGAAATGGACAAAGGAGGAATTATCGAAAATTCAAAGGGAGGATCCTATGGGAAGGCGGATAATTGAGCATTTTTTAGCGCAGGACAACGACCGACGACAGGATGATCCGAAATTTTCAATGTGGAAGATGTACGAGGGGGTATTGTGACATCGAATTAAGAATCGAGGAACACAGTACCAAATTTGGATACCAGAAGCGCATAGACGAGAACTTATTCAATCTACTCATCAACATTTCGGCCATTTTGGATGTAATAAAATTGAAATTATTCTTCGATCAAAATGTTATTGGAAGGGCATGAGGCGACAGATTCGCAAGCAAATTAGTGAGTGTGACATTTGTCAGAAAACAAAACAGCCAAATCAAAAGTATGAAGGAAGTAGAGAAGCAATAATACCTATATCACCTAGGGAAATATACGCTGTGGATCTCTATGGGCCGATGCCGAAATCTAAATTTGGAAATCAATATTTGTTTGTAATAATGGACGTCTTTTCTAAAATAGCGAAATTATATCCCATTAGAAAGGCGAATGCACAGAGTTGCATTACGCAAGGTCACAAATTTTTTGAAGAATTCGGCGTACCTAAAAAAATTATTAGTGATTTGGGAACACAATTTACCAGCGGAAAATGGGAACAAGAGATGGGAAAAATTGGTGTCCGAATATGTTATACTACGGTACGGAACCCTCAAGCTAACCCCAGTGAGAGAATTATGAAAGAGATTTCACGATTATTTAGAGTCTATATTTCGGAATGTCACAACCGGTGGATGGAGGCCGTCCCTTTGTTAAACTACGTTTTGAATAATGTTCCTCATGGGAATCATGGGAGTGATGGGAGTACGCGAAGCGCACCTCATGGGAGTACGCGAAGCACACCAATAGAAATTCATATAGGGAGGAAAGGAGAAAAAGATCCGTTTAGAGGAATAAAAATACCTTCAGAAATCAATGGGATTCCAGATAATAATAGAAATACGAGTATAATTTATGATAATTTGAGGGAAGCAGCTGCAAGAAGGAAGCTGAAGCAAAAGCAATATTTTAAAGGTGTATATAATGTGGGTGACGAAGTATTGATTAGAGTACCACAAGTATCGTCGGTAGATAAAAAACTATTTTATAAATTTTTTCCTTTGTATAAAGGACCACACCGGATTGACAAAGTACTGAGTAAAAATGCTGTAATTTTAAAGGATGAAAGTGGTCAACAGATGGGGACATACAATTATAGGAATATTAAACCTTATAAAAGGGATGATACCCATGATTAAAGATTCTTGACAAGGAATAAATAATTGTAAATAGTATTTTGTATATATTAGTGTGTAATAGTTTTCTTTTTGTTCTTATGTCAATTTTTGTCAGAATGTGAAGGAATTTTAAATAAACATGTAGTATATATTAGGATGGCACTAAATAGCAGGCAGCAATATATACTCGATGAAATGGTTCATAACTGTGTTGGCATATTTACAAAGACAAATGTAAATAGTTTTAAGGCTGCAAGAAACAAGATATGTGTTGTGTGAAGTGCAAAGTGTCAGTGAATACAGTGTAATGAAGCAAGAAGAAAGTGCTTAATGTAGTCTTGTCATTTAGTTATGTTGCAGCAAACCAAATGACGCTTGGAAAGGGGAAGTTGTGATATACCAAAATATATAATATTTTGTTAATAATATTGGCTGTAAATGGGTTGGACAGAAGGGTATGCAAATGGCGATAGCAAATGGTCTTAGCAACGCCGGCGCAGTGGTTGGCAAGGTCAACAAACTGCATTCAGGCCTTGAAGAGATGGGGGCGCTGGCTAGATAGACAAATAAAATAATGTGTGATTGGTCTGAAAAGGAATGACTGTCGCGGGCGTGGCTACTTGGTTTGATAAGAGGGGGATGGATTGGCTAGGGGAGAACAGACTGTCAAATTTTGTAGTTTTGTTTTAAAAAGAGGAACGAAGGACGGATACCGAAGCGTTGAGTGCGAAAGAACAGGGAGAACTGGACATTCTGATAGTGGTCGTCGAGTAGTAAAGATCGCTCGCGAGATCAACATTAGTGAAGCAGGACTTGTAAGTTTCGAGTGAGACTCAATAGTTTTTCGGAATCTGGAAGTTGATGTGCAACGGGAAGTTCGATTAGGACTTTGAAAGTTTGACCAAGACGGTAAATAAGACTGCAGTCCAAAAGATATATATTTTAAAACGAGGTCATGACCTAAGGACAAGACAATTGTTAATATTGTTAAAAAAATTGTTGATTTTTTTTTCTTTTGGAAATGAAAAGATTTTCATTTAGTCAATCAAAATTGTTAAATAGTTAGAAATAGATAGTTATTCCCTTTCAGATTCCTTGCCATACTGTACAGTTGGCAGATCAAGTAATCGGCTATCTAGGCGATAGCGATTATCCATAACGGGACCCATTGACCCAACTAGCCGGACATTTATACATTTGTTGAAATTAGCTGTGGAAGTATTGGTCATTTTTAATTAACGTAACCTGTTCCTGGCGCCCAAAATTTTAATATAAATTCGGAACGGGTCACGATTATAACCATCTTAGATGAATGATGCCAACGATTTCGTAAGAGTCTATGACGAGACGTTGTTGGTACATTTCAGTATACTATGGTATGAATGAAATTATGGTTTAAATAGTTTGTCATAACAATAAAATGGCGAGAAAGTATGTGCTGTTTCAGCACCACTAGTTTCTACTTTCCCATATACGTTCGTATACACGAAGTGACATACGTAGTATAGGGAAAGTTATGTAATGCTGCGCAAAAAATTTGCCAATTTTCGCCAGAAAAAAATTCGTTGCCGGACCGTGATAACGAAAAAGTGGATAAAACCAGTTGCTAAATTAAGGGAAAAAATCCCCTAACATATGCTGTAGCCAGAAACCCTCTTTTGTGGATCCTTGATACCGAAAAACCAATTGAAAGGAAAACGTCCGTCTGTCCATCCGTCTGTCCGTCCGTCTGTCCGTCCGTCCGTCTGCCCATCCGTCCATCTGTGTCTGTGAACAGTGCGTCTGTGAACAGTGCTAGCGCCTAAATCATACGTATGATTTCTTCCAAAATGGATATTCCCTGGTCGATCCAGTTCTAGTCGAAGCTTTGAGATTTTGAACAAGATTCTGTTTAATTTGGGGGTACTTTACATGAAGCACCCCCCTCCCCCGAAATTTCACAATTTTCTCAAAAACGGCTACAAATTTTTTCTTTAAATTTCTTGTAAGAATAAAGTAAAATACACTTATTAAGTGGCATAGGTTCGATTTTCACGGATAACTCTGAAGTTTTGAAAATTGCAAAAGTTAAAAACTTTTTCGGCGTCCTTTTGGAACTACAAAATTGAAGATAGAGATTTTTCTTTTAAATAAAATTTGTTGTCCAAAGAGAGTTCTTTCATTATGGTCATGCACATGTTTTTGAAAAGTTTAGTAGTTTTCACGCAATATTGCATGCAATATGTGCAATTTAAAACAAATTACAAAACAAGATTTTCTCAAAAACGGCTCAAAGTTTTTCTTTAAACTTTTGATCAGTTTAGTGCCTAATGTATTTTATGAGATGACAAAAACGCTATATTGCTCTATTCTTTTGTTTTTTCAAAAATTAGAAAAATGTAATTTTTTTACTTGTCTTTCACGTCGTTAATATTTACATTAGCGGCGATTTTTTCACATTATTATATTTACGATTACATGTGCTTTAAATAATGTCAAGTAAAGTTTCTCGAAAACACAACCGTTTTTCTGTGAAAAGTAGCTCAAAATTGCTCATTTTCAGAAACGCTCAAATGCCATTTTCTCATATATGGCTACAAATTTTTACTTAAACTTTTGTAACGGATAGTGCTATTGATACTCTTTAATATGATGTAAAGTTTATTTTGAGTTTTTTTTTCAAAAATTATATAAATGTAAATTTTTTGAAAGATTTCTCACATCTTTAATATGCACATTACCAGCAATTTGTAAAGATTATTATATTTGTGAGTGTAAGTGCTTCAAATAACTTCAAATAATTTATTTGGAAAACTCAAACATTTTCTGTGAAAATGAGCTTCAAATTTAGCATTTTGGTAGCGCTAAAACGCCATTTTCTCTTCAACGGCACATCTTTTTTAAAAGGAAATTGCCATTTACGGCTAGGTTTTTGTTATCTTTAATATTCTAAAATTAATATTTTCGTTCTACCAATAGGAAACCGAGAAATTAACCCATTAAGTCCCAAATTATTTCACCGCAGTTTTTTTTAGTGAAATTCACAAAATAATCATAATTGAGTGTTAGTTTATCGAAATTAATTCAAATTATTCATTTGTGTAGGTGTGGAGGACTGTCATCATATGAGGACGCTGGGACTTGGTATGAAGTTTTCCGCAATAATACAAATAAGTCTTCATAACAAATGTTTATGCCCACCAACAAAGCAAATACGATTACACTAGAAGAATATTTTCAAAAAAGAACTTGATGGTAATAATTGAACAACTTCTACTACTAACATATTTGCGAAAATGATCTTGTACTCAGCTAAGATTATAGTACAAAAGTAATTTCAGAAAAATCTGCTTTACTTTGTGAAGTGAAATAGACCAAAACATTCCACACAGAGAGTAATATTGCATTTAGCAAAATATTTGCGTGGCTTGCTTATGCATGATGGGTGCTGATATTGTGCATAATCAATCTTCATGATAATGAGTATTTTTCTGTCGAACCTTACGTTAGGCAGCACGCTTGCTGGAGAAGACAAAACTGATACTTTCTTCCTTGCAGATTCTTGGAACTTTTAGTGTGCGATTTTTATAAAGCTGCCTTTCAAAGCCCGTCTTCACGATGAAAACTATTCCGGCATTTCGCGTCTTTCTCGGTCATGCCGCTAGATGTTGCATGATCAAGCAGTGCTTGATACGGTCGCGATCATGCGACATCTAGAGGAACGACCGAGAAAACCGCTAAATGCCGCAATGATCAATCATGCGACATCAAGCGGCACGATCATTCCTCGAAAAAAAACCATGAAGTGAAATTCCAACTCTTTTACAAGTTTTTCACTTCACGACAAAATTGTATAACATAAAGTCCCAGCGCCCTCATATGAAGACGGCACTAAAATATCAACGTCTCAAAAACATTGAATCGTATAACTGCACAATTTTACATTCTTCGAAAAGTACGAGCACAAACTAACATTACGTAGTGAGTTTAGCAACTCCCAAAATTTAGAAGAGTAGATATAATCAAATTTTTTATCAACACAAACTAAGAATAAAATGCACTAATTTAGGAAGCTAGAAAAACCACAAGAATATAAATCTGAGCGAAAACAAACGTTTATATCTATTGAATGAACCTGTGCGGTGCTGCCAAACAACAATGTGATGGTGAACACAATTTATAATGTAATGAAATAATGCACTGTCCTCAAATGAGGACGCTGGTACTTAATGGGTAAAGAAAATGACAAAAAAATGTACTTTTGGCGGTTGTTTGTTTGTTTGTTTGTTTATTTAAAGTCGCATCGACAGCTGGGTCATTAGCGACTCAGAAAAAGATACATTATAACAGTAATTTATACATGATTAATTGAGGTTTACATATTCAGTACAATGTACAGTAATTTACAATAATTGTTTACAGGATTGCAAAAAAGGAAAGAGTAGTAATAATAATACTTAATGAGATATGCAAACAAAAAAACATGAACAA
Organism: Acheta domesticus; assembly: GCA_031308135.1. Taxonomy (NCBI): domain Eukaryota; kingdom Metazoa; phylum Arthropoda; class Insecta; order Orthoptera; family Gryllidae; genus Acheta; species Acheta domesticus. The sequence continues at coordinate 142,847,612 of JAHLJT010004567.1, read as the reverse complement.
AACAAAGTTAAAACATTTGATAAACTATTAGTTACATATGCGACATTAGTTATATACATTCGTATATCAACAAGCACTAAGAGGAAGGTAGTATGCCAAAGATATTCTACTACTGAGAAAGTGATATAGTGTGGGATAAACCACACTTCTTTGAAGTTTTGTTCAGATGAGGAACCATTTTTGTGTTTTACAGATTCATTATAAAATTTCGGTTGAATATACAGGATGATAACATGCACATGGAAAGAGAACAAGTGAGTATCATGTTGAACATTTTACAGAGTTGTAAGGTGACGAACTATTTTTTGGGGTCCAGTATTGTATACGAAATTGCCCATACAATTCAGATTTGACTGAATATTCCACTCTCCTTATAGAATTGTATAATTCTTCCTTGATACTTCTCAGATTCAAGTATACATTCCAAACTTGTATCGTGGAGATACCTCTGCCTGATGTGTTGGAAATTTGGGCAATGATTGACTATGTGGGACAGGGTCCAAGCCGTATTGCACTGGTGGAGGATTGGATCCGTCAATCAAATATAGATGGCTTAGCTTACAGTGACCTGTTCGTGTTCTCGTGATGGCCACTTGTTCCTTTCTCTTAAGCTTTTTATTATGCTTAAGACTTTGAAAATTGGATACTTTATTATGAAGGTCGCTTCTTTGAAGCATAGTCCATATGGAGAACCATTTTTCTTCTGATATTTTTCCAAAATATTTCAATAGATCTTGAAGTGTATTCGAAATTGCCAGTACAGTGTTTGGGATATTAGTTGTACTTTAACTAACTACTCTGGCAGTTTCCCTCTGCATTTCTGTATCTTGATTCATATCCCATACCAATATTACTTCTTTACCTGACGTGGTAATGTCCTGATACAGTTCTTGGATTGTAATTATCATTTCACTAAAAGTTTCGTTATTGTTGATGATTTTTATTGCAGTGCGGGAATTTGAGTATAAAATGAACTTTGAGTGGTTACTATTTTTAATAAGTTTCGTGGCGGTCAAGATGGCGCATAATTCGGCAGTAAGATGGCTGGCATAGTAGTTAAGTTGGTGTTTTTCCGATACATCTTTCGTTACCACTGTTGTTGCTGTTCATTGTGTATTTTTAATTGCTTTAGCATAAACTGGATAAAACATGTCGTAATTGTTGGTCGGTTCAGAGTTTATCTCAGATGTTCCATTTCCTTGATGAACGCCTGATAATAAGTCTACTGAAATATCCGAGATTATCCAAGGAGGAATTTTGTAATTTCTCTTCTTTTCTACTTTTCTGTGATCAAAATTAACTTCTCTAAGTACTATTCTAGTTTTTTCATACAAAGGTAAAAAACGCGAATGATCTATGTACTCTTGTTTAGGATATATGTCCTGTACTATGATGGGATTGATGGACGTGGCTGCTTTTAAAGCATATTTGATTATTAGTTCCTCTCTGCGATGAGATAATGTGTGTTCATTTGCTTCAATTAGAATGCTACCGATGGAACTGATATGGAAACATCCGGTGCATATCCGGAGACCTTGATTGTGGACTGTATCCAATTTTTTGAGGTCACTTTTACCAGCAGATCTGTATATTATTCATCCGTAGTCTATTTTGAATCTCACAAGTGCTTTGTATGTTAATAATAGCAATATCTGCTCCCCAGTTGTTGTGTGCCAGGCATTTAAGTATGTTGATGGCTTGAGTTAATATTTCTTCCTTTACATAGCATAGTAATATTATCAGCGTATTTCCTAATGATAGTGGGTGGTTTGATTTTTTGTCCGCGTCATTTATTGCTAGTAGGAAAAGTGAAACACTTAGGATGGGTCCTTGAGGTACACCATTCTCTATTCTTTTCTTCACAGATAAAATTCCATTTGCTCTCACTTGCATGACACAATCTTCCGTAAGATGTTTGATAAACTGAAACATATTGTCTCGAACCCCAATTTCGCTCAACTTCTGTAGGACTCGATGCATCCATATCATATCGTATGCCTTTTCGATGTCCAAGTTGACAGCTAACACATGTTGTTTGTTGGCAAAAGCTTCTTGAATATAGGTATCTATGCTTACCAGATGGGAGATCGTTGAGTGTCCTGGTCGAAATCCAAACTGATTGCTGGATATTATATTCTTGTAATCGAGATACCATCTGAGCCGATGCAATTTTTTTCCAAAATCCTGCACATATTGCAAGTCAATGATATGGATCTGTAATTACCACTTAGTGTTGGGTCTTTTCCGGGCTTAGGAATGGGGATCACAATAGCCGCTTTCCACACTTTTGGGAATGTCTTTTCTATCCACATATAGTTGTATATTTTTAGTAGGATATCTCTCCCTTCCTGTGGTAGATTTTTAAGAAAGATATTTGGAATATTGTCCGGTCCGGGAGAAGAATTTTTGGAGGCGTCTAGTGTTGTGACAAGTTCTTTCATTGAAATAGGTAAGTTAAGTTGCTCTTGAATGTGACACACTTCTGTGTTCACCATCAGCTGTTCTCTTTCTTGTTCATTTGTGTAAATTTGGAAGGCTTGAGAGTAATTTTGAGAGCTAGAGTTGCTGGTAAAATTGTTGGCGAGCTCATTTGCGATATCAGCGGGTTCATTACTAACTTGGGCATTTTCGGACAGCAGTAAATGTATATGATTATATCTTTTGTTACCTTGTTTGGAACTAATTTTTTTCCAAGAATCTTTAATGTTATTATTCACATTGATAGAGGATACATAACTTATCCAGGAGTTGGCTTTGCTATCTTTAATTATTCTTCTTGTAAGAGCTCTTAGTTTTTTATATTCGATTTTATTTTCATTTGTTGGGTGTTTCTTGTACCGGTTGAACGCATGTTTGGACTGTTTAAGAGCATTTTTTCATTTTTCGTTACACCATGGTACCACGTTTCTTCTTTTTGAGGGTTTGATAATTTCTAGAGAGTCGTTAGCTGCTGTTGTTATGACATCGGTAAACGATTTTATTATGTCAATGTCGTGTTCTTGAAACATATCCATTTGAGATATTTTCATTTTAATTTGTTCTTGGTAGTTAAGCCAGTTGGCTTTGGAGTAGTTCCACTTAATATTCTCTTGCAGCGGATTCGAGATACATGAAGAAACGCTGATAATCGTGAAAATGGGAAAGTGGTCACTGTCGTGAGGCTCATCCAGTGCATATCAATTGCATTTAGAGGCCAGGCTGTTGGAGCTGAGTGTGAGGTCAATTGCACTAAGCTGTCCATTATTAATATTGAAGTGTGTAGGGTGCCCGTTATTTAGTACTGCCAAATCAGATTCTTCAATAATAGCTTCCATATTGATGCCTCTTGAGTCGGTTTTATACGATCCCCAGAGGGTATTATGGCTATTAACATCACCTAATAGAATAAAGGGCTTAGGTAGTTGTTTTATGATATCCTTCACTTCATTGTTTTCGAATTGATAGCTGTTGGGTATATATATATATATATATATATATATATATATATATATATATATATATATTGAAATATTCCTTCATCCTTCACTTCGTAATACGTTGTCGTGAGTTTGACCTGTTCCGAATTTATAGAAAGATGTGGGCGCCAGGAACAGGTGACATCAACTAATACTAACTTTTCCCTATTTAATTCTGTCAAAATTATATGGGCATCCAGCTAGCTTGGGCCGATGGATTCGGATTACATGTATTCGCTATCGCTAAGATAGCCGATTACCTGATCTGCCGACTGTACAGCCTGGCGTGGAATCTGAAATATGGAAATTCTCTGCTTCCAACTAATTAGAAGCTTATGATTGACAAATGAACAGACTCTTTTCTTTTTCCAAAGAACAAAATTTAACAATTTATTCAATGCTAATTTTAACAGATTACTTAATGGCCATGACCCCTTTTAAAAGATATTATTTTAATATACTGCAGTATATGTTACCGTCTTGCCGACCCGCTCGTTCCGAAGACGCTTCTCACTTGGCCGATGAATCCGAGTCGCTCTTCTGTCTTCTGATCTTGCGCGGTTGCTGAAGTATCCAGTCCACACTGCATAAAATCTAGCTAAGTTCTTTCCGACGCTTTAGGTTTATAATCTTTCACACGAGTTTAATAAAATACTAATGTTCGAACTATCGTCCGGTGAACACCCAAAACTGCCCAAGTCCGCGGATGTACTCCGGCAAATAATTTCTAAGTCCGATGACGACTGTTACTTTTCGCACGAAAATGTATAAGTCTCACTTTCAACTACAAGGTCCGCACACTATTTGCACTCCACGAAACTCAAGAGCCGAGTTCACGACCTACACTCCACCACTCTGAGTCAGACTGTAACGATCTGCACTCAACGAAGCTCCAAGTCCGAATGAATGTTTTTCTGTATTTTGCAACCCTTGATGGGTCGGTAGCGTCTCACGTTCTATTTTTCCAAAACACGGCGGTAAACACCAGAAAGTCTAATTGCCCCCCGCCAACCCGCTCATTTCTTACAACCCCATGTAGCCGCGCCTTCGTCCGTCATACGTTTTTCGACCAATCACATATTCTTTATTATATCGATCTAGCCAGCGTTCCGGCACCTACGAGGCTTGCAGCTAGTTTATTTACCTGCCCTGCACCATAGCAACCCTCTGCGCTGGCGTTACTAGGGCCGGATATCGCCATTTTACAAGTCCATTTAGTCGCCCCGTATACAACTAATATTATGAATAAACCATGTCCCGTTCTGGTATATCACAATATATATATATATATATATATATATATATATATATATATATATATATATATATATATATACATACACACACATATTACATATGTTGCTTATACATATGGAAAAGGGAACTTGTATTTGTATTGCTATTGCCTCAATATCAGATCTGATATAAAAGTGGTTTGCTTTTATATAATTTTTAACAAAAATAGCAATACCTCCACTTGCAATAGAAGAAGCTGATCTATTTCTATTGTAGCACTTGAATCCTTTTAATTTACCAGATTTATTTCCTTTGAAGTTGGTTTCCTGCACACAGACTATTTCAGGTTTGTATTTCTCACCTAAAATCTGTATTCTTTTATATCGAGGGTGAAAACTATTAGTATTCCATTGTAGAATATTCATCAAATATATTTCTATTTATTAAATTTAAACAGAAGTAGAAGTATCACTTCCTGAGTCTTCATTAAGTGAGTTACTAATTTTTAATTTGTTTATAATTCTGGTAAACCTGTTTTTAATGGATCTTTCTGTTAGGACAGGATATGTATTAGACATCATCTGGATAATAGACTGAGTGTCACAGGGATAGTCTTTAGCTATAATAATAGGGTTTTTAGCTCCAAAGGAGTTTTCAAGGAAATTTTTAAATTGTATTGTGATAAAATTATGAATGATTTACTTTTAATTTTGCTAGCTCAGTTTTTTTGGTTCTATACGATGACACTGACCTGCAGGCTGGTTGTCACCGGGTTGCCCTCTATACAGAGAAATCTGAAGTCTGAAATTATTTCTATTACAAGGAATTGCGTGTAATTTGGCACAACAATAATTTCATTTATTGAAATGGTTTGAATATTATTTAACAATATAAATTCTATTGATTGCATGCATCTAGTTAAGAACGGTACCGAATTGTCTAGGCGTTGTGAAATGAGGCCCCGCAGTTCATATCACCCTTGGCTTCCGCGCCGAAAATCCCTCTTCGCGCCGGTCGTCGCCGATGTCATCTACTTCTCTCTTGATGGTTTAATTTACTCCTTGCAAGAATTGTTCCACTACGGTTCCAAATTCTATTCTCCCTATTACATATAACACGGTGATGTCCCACTTAAATTACTCAGACCACCTTCGCGCAGCTACCACCACGATGCCCCTCAACAAACCAAACTCTAGTTCAGAGCCCACTCCTGCACATAAACAAACATTCGTTACCTAGTAACCGCTTCGCACCGTCCAGATTAAAGCGCGATGTTTGTTTTCTTGTAATATTTTGTGTATTACAGTATGTAATTGAGTGGAAATTGTTCATGTTTTTCATCAATAATCTTCTGGATATGCTTAATTAGTTCATCAATAGATTTGATTTGAATGTCCTCTTGTGTTACTGTGTTTTCACTTTTATCATTTTTAGTTTTCTTTTTCTTGATCGGTTGTTTTGGGATGTCATTATTAGTAGTTTTGGATGTGCAATTATCAGCATCAGGTTGAGAGGAAGATTCGCTTGTTAAAGATCTTTTATTCGTAATTAGTAAGTTACTGCTATTAACCATACTCATCTATCTGCTTCAAGGTGTGTTGTGGCACTTCTTGTGTTATCATTGCCTCCTGTTCTTGACATTGTTTTGGACATATATACTCTTTGGTTTTGGAGTGTCATTATTAGTAGTTTTGGGTGTGCAGTTATCATCATCAGCCTGAGAGGGAGATGCAGATGTTAAAGTTCCTTTGTTGATAATTGGTAAGTTCCTGTTATTATGATAACCATACTATGTTCTTCTATTTGGTTCAGAGTGTTTTGTGACAGTTCTTAAGTTATCACTGACTCCTATTCATGACTTTCTTTTAATTCTTGGTTAACATAGTGAGCATTTAAGGTGGAGATCTTGGTAGGGCGCTGATTGGCAAGATGACCAGCTTGTCTACAATTGAAGCATGCCATGGTGCAGTGCCCTCTGGAATACAAAGCCTGGCGACGGGCAGCCATCTTGCCAATGACGTCACGATGAGTAGGCCCACCAGCCCCGCCTCGGGCCTACGATCTATGCTGAAGTTAATAGCAAGAGCATTTCACATTATATTTCTCCCTGGCACTTCATTTTACACCAACAGATTTTAGTAACGAAAATCGAAGGATTTATTTTTTAGAAATACGTTGCTTTTATTTCAGGAAAATGTTTCTTCGAAAGAAAAAAATAAAACTTTTCCTACAACTATCAACAAAATTAGAATCGGAAGTAAATAAAAATACACTTTGATTAATTTTAGGAATAGTAATTTATTTTGAAGAAAATCCTATTACAATTTACATATATTACTCAATACACATTTTGTGTAACACAACAAAACATTTAAGTAGTTTCTCAATGCATATGCATACATATTCCTACATTAATACATATAAAAATTATTTTTACAGAATAGGCGATTTAAAATATTTTGGGACAGAAAAGTACAGAAGGAGAATCATGCTGCATGCTAGATTTTGAGTTGACATATCACGTAGCAATTATGTATAAATTAAAACATATAAGACATCCCACATAACGTAATATTTGAAGCTCTGAACGAAAAACTTGATAAGGAAAATTCATTTAAAATACCGAATGAGGAGATCCTGCTAGCAATTAGATTAATGTTAAATAACAAATTCTTCATGTTCAATGATTCTTGTTACAAAACACAGGGGACTTCAATAGATGGACCCATGAGTTATCCCTTTTCTGAATCGGTTATGCAGCGGACACAGTAATCTTAAGTCAAAATGAAGTAATATTTTGTGCTAGATATGTGAATGATTCGTTATTATTTGTTGATGAGGCAACGATTGAATCCATTTTTCAACATTACAATAACTATCACCAAAACTATCTCTATCATTATCACCGTTTGCAAGTTTAAAGTATTTTTTAAATACCTACCCTTGAGTTATTGTTGGGTATGAGAGTATTCTTTCTGCAAATAGCTCTCATCCACGCACTCTCTTTGGGAAAGCCGAACACACTAACTGCAGGGCCGTTTCGGTAGTTGCCTTTGCAATTGGGCACATAACACTTGAAAGTTATTGTGATGAGCTGTGAATGAAACAATGAGGGTTTGAATAGTTCCGAATTTGTTAACATCTGTTAACTGTGTAATCACGTAAGTCCTAAACACTGTATGATCAATATGCACAATAACCTAAAATCTTCTTAACACGTTTTTACAAATTGAAGCACAAATATATCATTTGCTTACATTTGCCTTAATTTTAGATCTAAGACGTAAAGTGAACTTAATCAGAAACTACCTGTACTTACCAAGTTCGAATTTCCGTAATTAAAAATAATCAAATTGCTGAAAAATCACAACATAGCAACACGCATAACACACGGAGTATCCGGCCGGAGAGTCTCTTCGTGGGCCTACTCGTGCTTACGTCACAAAATCGTCGCCAGGCTTTGTATTCCAGAGGGCACTGCATGGTGTCACTTGTAAAGTAAATCCTATATGTTGTCATAAAATATGGTCATTGAATCTGGTACCTTGTTAATGTCCTCTGGGTCAATAAAAATCTGTCTCCTGAAACTCATAATGTGTGAGAAACCAGGTTCTGTAACTCCTGCTTTGATGAAAGAAATGTTAGAGTGATTTTGTGTGTGCATTTTGTGTGCTCTTTCAATTACTTCATGAGGTATGATAGGACAGACATTTGATATGATAATTCTCTTTTGTTTACTTATTAGGGGCCTGACTGTTAAAATATGGTTTTGAATATTTATATTACTATGATTATCAGTTATATAGTCAGCAATTTCCTTACTGCTTAAGAAAACACATACTCTGTTGTTATAAATCCTTGATATAAACCTTATATTCGTAGAGTCAACAATTGTGGCTTGCTTATTTAAATAGTCTTTTGTAGTAAGCCCTTCTTTTGATTCTATTACTATAGCTTGATCCTTGTTGGGGAAAACATCTCTTGTGGCTACACTAGCATACGACTTCTTACCTTCTTGGTTGTTCGTCATGTTGGTAGATTCTTTGGTTATGTTGCTATTGTAGTCACCATTTGGCATAATAAATCCAGCCAGCTGCACACGCAGGCGGCTTGACTGTATTCTTGTAGTTTGTACAGTAGATTTTCCGTATAAATACATGACACTTTACACTTTACACTTCTGCACTCATATCACAGACTTCGGCGAGAACGATGTTGACACTACGGAATCCACGAGTCGAATCACTTGTGGTGGTGATAGATGGCAGCTGGCAAGAAAGAGTATGTGGCAATTCCGAATAGCTAGCGTAGATCCAAGGAAATACAAAACTAATACGGAAAGTCTGTGCCGTTCTGTAGCATCACTAGTTAAAATTAATTTAATAAGTGATTCATTAATATAAATCCAAATTGTGAAAATTTATTGCTTGTAAATTAGAAAATAGCGTATTTTGATATTACAGATTATATCTTTTTACATATTCTGCACGTTCTCATTACATATTTATGAACATAATTGATAATTTCATTCTACAATTTTTCCGGTCTCCATTTATAATGTGTCTCGTCGTACGTAGGCGGGGAACTTCTCGATGTTTCCAGGCGTACTCCTCGCTGCTCGTAGTGTGCTTGTAGAGTGGTTGTAGCGCAGTCGTACTCGAACAGGGCTAGGACTCGAACTTGAATATGCACATGTCTGGATTTCTATTGGGCAAATGAGCAGCCAATAGCGTAGAAGTAACAGCAAAATTAAAAAAAAAAAAAAAAAAACAGTTACGCGGGAGTTTTAAAATTTCACTCCCCATTCCTTTAACCATAACTTATAAAAAGCAACAAAAATAATTGTAAGGATTTTATAGAAGGAAAATGACAAATTATAGTAGTATAATCTAGTATTTATTGAGCATATTGACATTATACAATTTTATAATTTCAATAGTATTAACAATTTTGTATTATAAAAGGCAATAAACACCATACATCAGCCCCAACATGCAAGTTTGCAAATATGCTTGCTTGGAGACATGCCAAATTAATGTGAATACTACTTTATTATACAGCACTATACATGAACTATATGAACAGTGCTTAAAAGAAACAAATGAAAACCTTACTACATCTTTGCTCTGAAACAGGCAGTAAAAACTTTTGTTTTCATAATTTCCAAATAAAGTGTCATAGTAAAATAGGCATTCCAAATTTGTGAAAATGACCATATTTTACAGAATTAATTTAATCCTGAAATCAAGTTCAATTTAATTAGAATTTTCCAAAAACATGTGGGAAAAATAGTTTATACAATAGACCTGAATTGAATGACAAATTACACACTGAAATTAATACTTCATTATTTATGTAAACCATTACGAACTGTTAGCTTAGAAGAGGTATCTGCAAAAACTTTGTTGAGAATTAAGAAAGTCATTCACAGCACATAACAATAATTCTTTAAAATTGTCTCTCTTGAGCTTTGACTTCTCAAAGAAACTTTTAAAAACAAAATGATCACTTCAGGTTAATTTACATTATTGGGGTATACTTTTAACATTAAAAATAATAGATCAACATTATTTTCACTCTTATGAATCATTTCCATTTTTTACTGCAGAAATTCAGATTATCAGCAATAACTTTTCACATGTTTTTCATACCAGTCTGCCTGCATTACCAATGTAATGAATATCCCCTAATAATAAAGTAAGGACAAAAACAAGGCTAGCAAATGCATGATGTAGCAGCATGCTGATAGACAGTAGTACCTGTAACAATCAAGAATAAATTGTTATCAATACACTATGGTTTCAATAGCATGCTTCTATTTGCATTTCACACCCATACAAAAGACTTACGTTTTTCAGTATGATCAACTGCCTTTGCAAAAGGATCTGAAAATTTAAAAAAATGTTGGTAGAAACTCTCCCTTCAAACTATCTACTATTGTGTAATCAAAATTAATATCACAAAAACAAAATCGTATGCTCATTTTGCTACCTCAAACAAATCTGCCCTGTTTGAAGATCTATTGCCAACAGGGAGAGATGAACTATACTCTGAATTTAACTGTGCCCCTGACAGGAATCAGCAGTTTCGCTGCAATCCAATCGGGAGCATGTAGTCTCTAAAGTGATGCCACTATGGTGACGTTAAAGCTCCCGATTGGATAAAACTGTCAAAAGCTGATTCCTGTCAGGAGCTCAGTTAAGAAAACCGCAGTTTACAAATGTAAAAAAATAAAAGTTAAACTGTGCTATATAGATTAATTCTATTACAGATACAGATTAATTATACTTAAAAAGTCTTACCAGTTACAGCCATTGCAGTTGGTGTCACCTCAACTGGTTCAAAGGATCTGAAATTGAATATAATTAACAAGAAATTCCACAATTTAGAATTTAATTATTTAAATGTGCCTACAAGGAAAACACTTACCACAAATACTGCCACCAAATGTACAGGGCATAATTACTCCAGACAGACAAAAAGTACAGTGTGACACTTCTACAGAAGGCTCTGCAAAGAAAGAACTTCTGGTGAGATACACTTCATTCAAATTATTAAATATTTGATTGCAATGAATATTGCCACTAACTGTTCTCTGAACAAATAAATTCTTATTACTACCGAAAATAACTCTTACCATTAGCAATATCTGAAATTTGTGGTGCAATTCTTTCAACCCTAGTATCTGAAATTCAAAATAAAAATTAGAAAATCACTTTACGACGCAGTATTGAAATATCTGAATGCACATCGAAGAAAATGGAGAACTTACTTCTTTCTACTGGACTGGTTTCTCGCAAAGGGGATTTCGTGATTCCGAAAATTTTATTGGATCAGCATTATCAATGGTCTCCGATTCGCAGATACATGCTGTTCCAGAAAATGCTCTTTACATATAGTCTTACTAATGCTTCTACGAGCATTTTGCTACAGCTGGTTCTGAATACATTTTAGCCATTCTCTGCATCTAAAACGAATATATTTATTTTACAGACTTATTTTAAAAAATGCTAGTAAAAAATATCAGCATTAATCAACAAACTTCATGCATAAAAACGTGATACGACTCACCTTTTTCTCGCTCCAAAGAAAACCAAAATGGCGCGCTTGGATGGCCAATTACCGTTTCGAATTTGTGCAATTTGGCACCCAGCATCTTCTCGTAGCGATAATACACTCTTCAGACAATGCTATTCAACAGTATATCATTAAATTTCTTTCCTAAACGTAAAGTAACTGGTCGCTAGAAACCGTTAATGGCCTTTTGCACGTAGCCCACACACCCAAGAGGCAGAAAGCCAACGGAAATGCAGAACCCGCCTTGACCCGAGCCAGCGATCTGTGCAACTGAGTAGTTCACAGCTTCATCGCCAGAGCGAGTTGGTGGCGAACAGACATGGGCATATGGCGTCGCCGCGTCACAATTCAAAATTTAAATAAGGACCGGAAGTGGCCTATCTAGTGACACAGGACTGTCCAAGACCAACTACAATATCTCAGACCAGAATGCAGCAATCGATATGCAACAAAATGGCATCAGTCGTGGGCGGACACATGGGAGTCATGTGGCTTGCTTGTGCTTTGCATGTGCGTACGAGCAGCAGCGAAGAGCTTTCTGATGTGTTTGTTAGTGGAAATTGCGTGATAACAGTAATAATCGAGAGGTGTAATATATTCTTCACTCTCTAAAAACTGTATAGTTTGTGGCTATTGCCTGCTTTTTTTTTTTTATTTATTTACGTCAAAAACAGTTAAAAACTGCGTATGACGAGCTATGGGGAGAAGTGAATTTTGTGCACGTTTTCATAATTCTGGGGTCTCTATCCTAAACCATATACTAGTCGAATTTTGAATACAGAAAAGAGAGTTTTTTTCGAGTTTTGTTGACACAATATTCGCTCCTATATAATAAATATATTTTCAAAGGTAAATTAGCTATAAATTTCTGCCCTGAACCCTCATGTTCTTCAAGAAAGAATAATACTTTTTGCCGCGATAATATGAAAAACGATAATTTGAATAACTATATTTCCCACTGAAATTCAGAAGACGTGCACAAATAATGAAGTTACATTTATGTCCAGAAGCAAAACAAGGGACCATCTCAGCATTTGCTCAAGGATCAGGGAAACTGGACGAAAAACCTGATCGAGATGGGGGCCATCAACCCAGAAACTGTGGTACAATACTTGTTACAGGTTCTTTAGAATTATACAGTCCAAATGATAAATAATTACATTAACTATCATTGTTAAAATTAATTCTACTTTCCTTTTTGATGCTCGGTATAGTCTCGAATTGTATAGAAACAGTTATGCAGCAGAAAAGATTTTACTTGGGACTTAAACTTTTCTATTGAATTTAATCGTTTAATGTCTTCTGGTAAAGTGTTGTAGAGTAATGTACATGAATTGTATGTGAATTTTTTGTAGTGAGCTGTTGATACTGCCACCTGGTGAATATGATTACTACGTCGTGTGTTATACTTATAGACATCGGCGTTTGCTGAAAATATATTCCCGTCCTTAAGTAAGTCATTTTTGACAAAAACTACTGATTCGTAAATCAGGAGACAAGGTAATGGTAAAATTCCTAGATTAATAAAGAGTGACTTACAAGAATCACGTGGGTTGGATTTGCTTATTATTCGTACAATTCTTTTTTGTAATCTGAAAGTCTGTGAACTATAAGATGTGTTTCCCCAAAATATTATGCCATATCTCAGGCGGGAGTGAACATTGGCAAAATATACACAACGAGCTGTATGAAGGCTGACGGAATTTGAAAGAATTCTGAACGCGTAGCATAATGAGCTTAATTTTGTGTTCAATTCATTTAAGTGGGCATTCCATTTGAGGTTTGACTGAATTGATAGACCTAAAAATTTTGTTACATTAACATCAGTCAATGGCACACCGTTCATTTTCAATGGAGTACAGAATTTTTTATTTGATATGGAAAACTGCATTGAAACTGTTTTATTTTTCATTTACTTTTAATTTGTTATTACGGAACCAATTTGAAACGTCTGATATTGTACTATTTACGGTTTCTTTGTTGCAAAGAATATTTGTATCATCCGCAAAGAGAACTGTTCTTCCGTTTCGAATCGCTAAGGGCATGTCATTTACGTATAATAGGAAGAGAATAGGGCCTAAAATCGATCCTTGCGGGACTCCACGTACAATTGGCAAAGAACCGGAAAGGTGTGTACATAAAGTTCCATCATTCCAGTAAGGTATTTCTACTCTCTGAGATCGTTGTTTAAGGTACGAACATAGCCAATCTAGAGCAATACCACGGATTCCATACGAAGGTAATTTTGAAAGTAAAATGTTATGATCAATGACGTCAAAAGCTTTTGAAAGATCTAAAAATATTCCAATAGTTGCTTCGTTTTGATCCAATGATGAGGCAACATCCTTAAGAAAAGAAAAAATGGCTGTTTCCGTAGATTTTGATTTCCGGAATCCATGTTGGCAATTTGAAAACGCGTCGTATTTATTCAGAAAGGTTTCCATTCGCACATAAAAAAGTCTCTCTAATATTTTTGAAAAAACTGACAAAAGAGAAATTGGCCGATAATTTTGAACTTCATTTTTGTTGCCTTTTTGAAGAGCGGCTTAATCTTAGCTGTTTTAAAAATATCTGGAAAAATTCCGGTGCATAAGGATGCATTAAATATGTGAGTTAACGGGTGTATAATGGCTGGCGCGCACGTCTTTAACAAACAATCCGGAAATTCATCTAAACCGGCCGAATATTTATTTTTTAATTTACCGATTATTTTGAGAATTTCATAGGAAGAGGTTTCGGAAACGAACATAGTGTCTAAGACTTTTAGGGAAACGTCATATGTTGAATTTTGTGGCTGAAAACCCTTAGTGAGATCGACAGCAATTCTCGAAAAGTATTGGTTAAAGAGACTAGCCATTGTTGCCGGATCGTTCACATCTCTATCGTTATCTTTTAAAACAACATTCTCTATAAGGTTTCTAGTTGGTTTGGTCGCATTTTTTACTATATCCCACATTGATTTTGTTTTGTTATTTGAGTTCAAAATATCCTGATCGTGTTTTCATGATTTTAGCCTGTCTTATGACTTTTCTTAACAATGATTTGTATTTTTTAAAGTACAGGAGGAAATCTTGAGATACGTTATGATGCTTAGAAATGAAAGAAAGAATTCGTTTGTTTTTACATGATGTTCTAATCCCTTGTGTTATCCAAGAATTGTTTTTGCGTGAAATATTTAATTTTCTTTTCTGAAGAGGAAAGCAAGTGTTAAAATGAAATGAAAGCGTTGAAAAAAAAGAATAATATTTATCGTTTGTATCAATAGTATTATAAACTGCGTCCCATGACTCCTGCAGCAAGTAATCAATGAATAATTTTATTTTACTTTTAGAAAACACTCTACTCATACGTGTATTATTTATTGTGTCATTGTTCGCATTTCGTATAATGGTAAGAATTTGTGCATCGTGGTCACTGTATCCTAAATCTTTTGTTTCAATTTCATGTCGAGTAGTGGTTTTGTTAATTATAATTTGATCGATTGCCTTCTTTGAATTTACTGTGATCCGTGTAGGTACTTTTATTGTAATATCTAAATTGAAGGAATTAATTAAGTTAAGAAACTGCTCTTTCTCGCAAGAATCGACCAGAAAATCAATGTTAAAATCTCCACATACAACAATGGATTCAAAAGAGCGATTGATGACTTTGATAAGTGTTATCTCTAGTTTTTCTAAGAACAAAATGTAATCTGCAGCTCTCTTTGTTGGAGGCCTGTAGATGCAAAGCAATATCATTTTTAGCACAGGAAGATGTACAACAGAAATTTCAAAAACATTTGCAACGGCATACTCATTGAATTCCGTCAAGGAGATAGAATCAATATTATTTTTAACGTAAATACAAGAACCTCCATATGCCGGACTTTTATGAGATTCTCTTTTTCTACAATAATAGCCTGCGAGGTAAAAGTTTGGAATTTGGAAAATGCTAAGTTCATTAGGAGATAACCAATGTTCTGTAAAGCAAAGAACATCCATTTGATTTAAATCGCTCTGTAGAGCTGCCTCGATAAACTCAGTTTTATTTGAAAGGGATTGAACATTATGGTGCAATATCTTTATTTTTTGCAAGTACCTACACGAATGTTTTTCTGCTGCATCTGACTGTAGTTGCTATATATTTACTCCATTTTACCTCGAGTGCGTGGTCGAAGGTTGTAATGTGTCCCAGCAGTCACAGGTTGTGAGGAAATAGAGGCGTCATTGGTAGTGGGAATGGAAGAAACGGGAGTAGGTTCACAGGAGGGGGTAAGAGGGTTCAGAATAAGGGTGGGGGGTGGGGAACGTAAGGAAGGTGAAAGGGATGGATTTTTGGCAGGAGGCTGCGTAGGACTGGAGTTGATGATGTATTGTGCAAGCTTTTCACCGACTGCATGTTTCCAGCAAGGTTCATGTGGAGACCGTGCCGGGTGAAGTGTTTTACTGAGAGGAAATTCATTTCAAAAGTGTTACATCTGTTTCTCTCAGTTGCAGTTTTAGTTGTTGGTTTGCGTGCTTAATCTCGCTGCAGAGTGTTGGCCTGTTGTACCAGAAGGGCAGAGTCGAGACTACAATGTTAGTATTTTGGGCGGCACATTGTAATTTGTTTACATGTTGCTCAGGTGTAAAGTTACCGCCCAAATTAATGTCATTCTGCCCTGCTATGATAATGACTGTGTCCTGATTGGTCATTGTCTTTGTGTGAGTGTCCAACTCTGCAGTCACGTCTGCAAACCTCCCGTTAGGTTTAAAAATAGACGAGACTGAGTAGTTGGGGGGTAACTTCCTACTGAGAATGGAGGAAAGATGGCGACCATGGCTGTCAGCTAAAATAAGTACCTGTTTTTTAGGCTCAGTAGGAATGGCTTTGTTTTCAAGTGGGCTAGGATGCGAAGCTTTACGTGTTTTTGGTTTTGACACGCTTCCTAGCCTGTTTGCGTTGGTTTGTGCATGTATTTGTCGATGGAAGGGAAGGGTTGTGAGGATCAGGAAGGCGAGGAAAATCTGTTTCATAATCTAAAACACTAAATCTGTTTTGAATTGCGACTGGATGTGGTGTCTGTGTCTTATGTGCAGTCACGGGTGCACGGTTGGGAAAATTCGCAGTGTTGCCTACTTGTGCCCAACCCGTCATTGTAGAGAACGACCTCTTCCAGGCCTTCGGATATGTTTATCTAAATTACTGTTTACGTGTGTGAAGGCTTTCAGAAGGTCGGCTTTGAGGGTGTAGAGAGTAAAAAGAGTAGAACGAACAGTAGCCATGTCACGAATGCGTGGTAAAGTACGTGATAAAATTGGAATGAATACAAGAAAACTCAGATAAAAGCAACAGTCACCTAGCTTAATATTTTAAAAGTGTAAGATTTATGTGTATTCGATAAATTAAAAATTAAGATTCGATACAAGAAAGAGAAGGTATGCTAACTACAAAATCTATTGAAAACTAGTACTTACGAAATTTGGCAATGCGGTTGCGTATTTCCGTTCACTTAAGCTGCAACTGTTTAATACAATGTCGACTATACTTTACCGTAAATATATAAAGATATTAGATGAAATTTGTCTTCAAAATATTGAATAAGATTTGAAACAAATTCAAAACAACTCGATACACCGTCCTCGTAACGTTCAAATTAGCTGAATAATCACTCGCCACAAAAATAAAATAAACTGAATAGTCACTCGTCACAAAAATAGAATAAATATTTCAGTAATTAAGTTAAAACAGTGATATAAAATCGAAAATAAACTGATCTGTTTATAGATTTTGACACTTGATCACCAACTTGTAATTCTGAAGTTCGTTAAGGTTCGTGTAATATTTAAAATTCGTTAGCTGTTGGTTAGTCTTGGTTAGAGCAAAAAAACCAGCCAAAATTATATTTCCAGCTAATCTGCAACAAGTAATGAAAGCACTTAAACACAAAAAAAGCAATCAGATCGCTAAAAATAGTAGATAAATCGCAAAAAATCAAGAGCACAACCAGATGCGTCAGTCTCAAAAGATGGCGTCAACCAGTCCATCAAGGTTAACAATTGCAATGGGCTAAGTGTTAACAATTGCAATGGGTCGTAAATGCTCTGTACCCGGATGCAAGAGCAATTATAGTTCATCAGACACCACAACTTTTAAATTTCCTAGAGACAAAATTTTGCGGGAAAAGTGGGTGAAAAGTATTCACCGTGGACATTTTAAAGTGACTGATAATGCATCAGTATGCATTAAACATTTCGATGAAAAGTTCATTGTGAAAGAAGATATTTTTCGTGTGGCAAACGGTGAAGACATCAGAATTCCCCGGAAGGTTTATAAACTGGCAGATGATGCATATCTCACTGTGTTTCCGAATTAACCTTCTTACCATACAGTGACTGTGACGAAGAAAAGACGAAATCCTGAAGATAGGGTCCAGGAACTTATGAAGAGGGACGATGATAATTTTGAGCAGTGGTGTGAAGGCGACAAAATTTCTAATTTCACTGAATTTTGCAATGAAATTGAGAAAAAATGTGTAAAACCATTTACTGTAATAGTGAAGGAAGACTATGTATTGTTTGCAAAAATTGATGATGCCTCATTCAATGACATACCTGCAATATCACTGAGTTTCAAAATTTCAAATTCTTGGAAGTTCAGGTGTTCCATAAAAGTGTGTGCTTGCCAACAGAACAATTTAAATTTATTTTAGAAACAGAGGGACAGAAAGAATTGAAATGTGACAAGTGGTCTAAGTTTGACACGCTAGTCAGTCATCTTGGCAATTATTCAGATACTGCCATTAATTTAAATGATAAAATCAAGTTATTGGTAAACTGCTTGAGAAAACACCTTGAATTAAACAGTGACATTAGTGAAGAAACAACAAGGAAAGTGAAATTTGCCCTGGAGCAATTGGAGCTTGTTGTATCTCTTCAAGTGAGGTACTCTCCTGAACTATTGATTTGGGCTGCCACTCTGTGTTTTTCGTTTTCTGGTGCTTACAGGTTACTACGAAATCAAATGTGATGAAGTTACCTCATCATGTGTATTTAAGGAAATTTTTGTGTAAAATGGGTCCCAGCAGTCCTGGTATTGGTTCTTCCCAGAAAGCTTTTTTAAGGGAAAAAATAAATTTTTAAATGACAATGATAAAGTTGTGGCATTAATGCTTGATGAAATTTATGTTAAATCTAAATTGTCATACAAAGCAGGTAGAATTTTAGGAATGGCTGAAAACTGTACACAAACTGACTCTGCTAGTACTTTGCAGGTATTTATGATATCCTCATTATATTCTGCAAATAAAGATGTTGTAGGCCTTTTCCCGGTAAAAAAAATGAGTGCTGACACACTACTGAACTTACACTTGAAGTGTTAAATGCCATGACTGAAACAGGATATGATGTTGTGTGTTTGATTTGTGATAATCATAGTACAAACGGAAAAATGTATGAACTTCTGTGTGGTGATAATGGTCTAAAACCATGTATACAAAATCCAGCAGATTCATCAAAGCCACTCTTTCTTCTTTTCGACAGCGTTCACTTATTAAAGTGCATCAGAAATAATTGGTTGAACAGGTCAAATGAAATGTTTAATATACCTAGTGTTGATGAAGTATTTCCAGCTGTAAAGAAAATGTTAAGTACAAATGAAGGTACAAAGTCAGTATGTGCATTTAGAACTACTCAGGCAAAATTTTCTGATTTAAAAGAACTGTTTCATTCAGAGAAGATGATGGTATTGAAATTGACACCCAATATATGTAGGAAAGCTCTGTACCCAACACAAATAGAGAGACAGAATGTATCTTTAGCAATTAGTATTTTTGATCCCAAGAATATAATTGCATTAGAAATGCTTCAAAGTAATGGTGTAGCTATCTCTGATGGTACAATTCAGTTTTTAAAATTAATGGCTAAGTGGTGGTCAATTTCAAATGTTCAGCATCCCATGAAAGGCACCTATTCAAGAAATGAGGATGCACATCCTATCAGAGGGCCAGATGATGATAAACTTTCCTTTCTTGTGAGTTTAAAAACATATTTAAACATCTGGCATGTTTCTCAAACTGAAGGAAAACTCACAAATGAAACATATGTTGCCTTGACTCATACGTTAACCACAGTAGTTGAATTGTGTAAATATATTTTCAGGAAGTACAAGTGGTCTTATGTGCTTACTGCCAAATTTCAAACAGATAATTTAGAAGGGAGGTTTGGTGCTTATAGACGATTAAGTGGTTGTACATATAATGTTAGTGTTGAACAAATTTTAGAGTCGGAAAGAAAGCTTAAAATCTTAAGTGTATTGATAATGAAGTCTGCAAAACATGGTGAATTTATTTTAAATGACTTTGTAGAGAAAATAAGTAACAGTAATGAAGACAGGCAATTTAGATATGGTGGAACCTGCAATAGAAGACATACACAATATTGCACTCCCCCAAGTAACACAACAGATTTTTAATTTGTATTGCCAGTTACACCAGCTCGAAAGTGATTGAAAAATTAAGGAAATATAGACAGTGTGATTATTGTATTGCAATGTTGCAGACTGAAAAAGATGTAACTTTAGATTGTGACAAGGAAGTTTCTGAGTATTTTACTCAATTAAACAGAGGTGGTTTAAAGTGTCCTTCTTCAATGATTTTCTCCTTGTGTTGTAATATTTATAGATTTTTTCAGACTTTAATTAGTGATCAATATGAATCTGAATTCCTCAAGCTGAGCAACCAAAGAAATGCAGTAGTTGAATTAGGACTAGAGTTAATAGAAAACATGGTTTGCAATCTAGATGAACAGTGTGAATGTGGTGTTGTGTTGAGAACAGTTATATCAAAGAGCATTAAGGTTTTAGCAAATATTTTTCATTAATAATTACACCAAGGTACTTAATGAAAAGTGTGTGTCAAAGGAAATTGCAAAGAAACTGGAGAGTAAACATACCAAGAGAAAAAGTGCCTATGCCAAATGCAATGAACTCAGGCGAAAAGTCTTAAAACTTGCCAGTAAATAGAGGTGTGTCCATTTTTCAAATAGTTTGAATGTATTACATCCATGGTTTTGTCCAGTTTCCAAAGAAATTGTGAAAATAATTTACCTTCTGGCAATTCCGCAGTAAGCTAAAATTGTGGTTATGTTCGACATTTACTTCTTCGACTTATTTTGCTTATTATTAATTTGATAATAAAGGTAATTTAATATTTTTTATTTTAATATTGATTATATTTTAATTTTGTTCACTTTCATTTGATTTTCATGTTTGTCAAATGTATTTGATGTTTTATTACGTGGCAATTACCATCCAATATTTCTGAATTTAAATTTATTGAGAAAATATTACCCAATTGTATCAGAAAATGCTTTTTATATTCGTAATCTATTGATTATTAATCCAAATCATATCGACAATCCAGTTAAAACGTCACGTTATCGTGGTGTAGTATAGCAGAAGAGAGCTGCTTGGCTTCGCCCACGATGGCGGCCATGTTTTTTTTTGTGTTACGGTCTGATGTATTGTAGTTGGTCTTGGTCTGTCACGACGTTGAGCGGCGGCACCGCCGGCCGGCACGGCCTGCAGGCCGGCACGGTGGCCTCGGGCGCCTAACGCTGTAAGCGGTGCGTCGTCCATGACAATTATAAATGAGAGAAAGCAATTTATTCATTTATGAGCAAAACACATTTTTACGGTACCAGGGAGTCAGTAAAAAACTTTCCGGACAAAAAACGGCACTTTTCACTGTTGATAGGTACTGTTTACCTAACTTACTCCATACTACGTATATGTAAATACGGACGAATATGAGAAAGTCAAAATCGAAAAAATGATAGTAGATTACAGAGATTATTTTAATTCAACTCGGGATCTTTTTAGTAACTTATTTTATTCCATTGTTTTGTTTGAATTAAATTGCTACCTGAATTTTTAGATCTATAAATTACTCAGGGCATGGGGAAAATTGAATTTATTTACAAGAATGTCCACTCTACCAATGTCTTACTGAATCTACGATTACCTTCCTATTTTTTCAGAATGCGATAGGCTGTATGGTTGAAGAAGCCATAAAGGTGAGTTTAACTTTGGATTTGGTGTGGTATCATAGAAAATTATAAAATTAATTTGTAATGTATCTTATCACAATATATGCTCATTGAAATGTTCTATTCCTATTCCTTGCCCAACGAGAGAACGAAGTGGATGTCAACAAATGCACGTGGGTTTGCAATCGCTGATTGGCTGCAAGTACACGACACACACTTTTCTTCGCACTTTTTTCAGTCTACGCGTAAGAAAATAGTTCCGTTGAATTCAACTAACTGAATGTTATATATACAATAGAACAAGTGTAATCACACGTAGAAAGCAGAAACATAAGTGATTATTTACTTTATGTTACATGAGTTGATTCGTGAAGTGTAAGGACAAGCGAAAATGATCAGATGACACGTATCACGCGAGGAGCAGTTTCCTTCTAATGACTGCTTGTGTGAATCACGTGTGTATCTTGCAACACGTGTGTGTATCGCATAGTGAGAAATTAGTTTTGAGCTCTTTAATACTAATGACCGTGTGAATGAATGTGACTTGTCGAATGCAACAGTATCAAGATCGATTATTGTGAGTTGTATGTCCATTTTGTGACTATTGCAAATATAAGTGTCATGGCTGAGCACTCGCCTCCATCACCGGCACAGTTTACTATTATTAGTCATCTTTTTTCAAGTAAGTTAGTCTAAATTTCATGTTCAATATAAATATTGCGTAAATGTTTGCCTTCGTGTATTAACAAAAAACTCGGCATTTCATATTCAAGACACGGGACAGCCTGTGATTTTCGTTGTGTGCATGAATTTCGTAGTCTTATTGGCAATAAATTGCATCACTATTAACATTAAAAATGAGTATAATTTCCTCAAAACAAATAATATGTTGAATTCATTATTCCTTTGTGGGATTCGATATCGTCCCCTGCCTTGCAATATTCAGTTTGTTTCGCGCATACTGCAGATTTTGATAGACCGAAGGATATTGTGCAACGTGTGGACGGACTTGCGATTGCCACAGGGAGCGCGGTGGTGACAGCAGAGGATTGACAGCTGTTAGATTACAGCAGAGGACTCGGAGCACGCACTTCGTCGGAGGGATATGTGCGGTTTGTTTACGTCTTCATTCTCTCGTTGTACAAGGAATACAGCGTATTATATTAACCACATGGGACGAACGTAATGAAAAATCTCAACTGCAATTATATTTTGTTCAGAGCATAAGGATTTCTTTCTTAATGAAGTATGTTCTTCAAAGACAGCTCTTTCAATAATGTCGGTACAAGTGTACTAAAATTTCAGTATTTTGGGGGCAATTTCACGATGAATAAAGCAATTTTAAAAATTTATATTTCATTGATTTTTCAAAATATACACAAATATAATTTTTTTTAAATTCACTTTCGTTGATATTTTTATTAAGGGCTTTTTTGTATACATTATTGCATTTTTAAGCGCAAGTGTTTCAAATAATTACTTATGCATTTTCTCTAAAACGAATGTTTTCTGTGAAAAAGAGCTTCAAGTTTCGCATTTAAAGAAACACTTAAACGACATATTTCAGTTCTATCTTTAGGGGACCGAAAAAATGAGAAAATGTGAAACAAAATTTACATATGTGGCGATAGATGGCAGCAGGGAGGAGGGTGGGCATGACAGAAGAACTCGTGCAGACCAAAGAAATTAGAAAGGTAATTAGTTTGAAAAATTCTGTAGCTCCAACAGTTAGTTTCTCGCATTTACTCAGTAAGAAGAAAAAATATTGTAATGGTGCGCTGGAAAACGGCGAATTTTCGACAGTAAAACACTTACTGCCTAGAACTGGTAACAAAAAAGTGGATAAATCTTCCTATGTATAGTGCGTTGCTTCTTTTATCTCATTATGTAGTCAAAACCCATGTTTTTGTGGTTATTTGATACCGAAAAATCATTTGACGGCAAAACATGCTTCTGTGTCTGTGGTCAACGCTAGTGCGTAAACCATTCAGTCGATTTTCTCCGAAATTAATATTCCTCGATCGATTTAAATGAACACAAAACGGATATTTTGATTTTTCGTTAAGTGTTCAATTTTTAAATAATTTTTTACTGAATCGTTTAAGAAAATTAAATGTCTTCGATTCCTTTTCCCCGCTCTCGCGCGAGGGAATTAGCAATATTCTTTTAGGCTGGTAGCTGAGCGAGAAGCCTGCCAGCGGATAGACACCGGTTGGCTCTGCGGCGCATGCACACAAGAGGGCGCGCGCTGTCTCCCTCTCAATCGCACTCGCTCGGTAGAGAGCCTAGCAGGAGGACAGGCACTTACTTGTACCACGATGCGCGCCCACGTCTCTGTCAGGCAAATTCACATCATCAGCTGACGTTGCGGGAAAGTAGAGTTGTTTGTGAGCCGTTTGTGTAAATTTTGTTCGTGTTTTCTTTATGAAACAATTAATAAAGCTGATTATTTAGTATTAAAATTTGCTGGCGCATCAACATTCGATGGCGCAATTTCAGAGGAGACGTTTAAAACTTATTTCATTAAAACCGGACCACGGGTTGCGTTGTTTTAGCAATTTTTTTAGAAAATGCATGTTCGACAGAAAACTTCACGTAAACAAGCAACGTCAACGTTGTGACGTCATTCCGGACAAAATTAATGTTTTTTCAAAATAAGGGAAAACGGAAGAATTAAATCAGACCAGAAATTACAAGGCTGCAGAGGAGAATTTCGGGAAAATTATTAATGTAATACCGAAAATGTAGGACACTGGAGAAGAAAGTAAACAAAGTTTTTCGAATTTATAACTTGGCGTTGAAGCAGAAACAATTGACGAAATGCGTGGTCATGGCAAGGAATATTAAATTGTAAAATAAAATGTTTCGTCATAATAGGACGCAAAGAATCGGTTTAAAGAAGTAAGAATTTTAGAAGAATTTAGAACACAATAACATGACAGGAAAACGCGAAACGGACAAAATATAATTATTTCGCAAATAACCAGACAGGACAAGAATGGCAGCGAGCTTCTTTTGTTCGAGCTAGAATCTATAGAGTCCAGACAACAATGCTCTTCAGATTTGGCGAGAGGTTTTAATAGCAAGCCCTTCTATCCGCAAAATTCTATAACAAAATTTCTCGAATACCTTCAGCTATCGATTTCAAACTTGGCAAACAGAACCCTCATCGTAAACGATTAAAAAGGAAATTACCCAGAGAATTTTTTGACCCTCCTTAAGCAGACTGGAAGCGATTAGCCTTTCCGTGCAATATAAAGTGCTTCTGAAAATGTAATAATCACGATAAAAGAAAATATCTTGCAAACTTGCTGTATAAAATAAAATCAACTACTGTACCAGTCGTTCACGGCTGCTGAGGGCCTCAGGCCAAGCAAGAATAAATTAAAAAAAAAATAAAAAAGCAGTTCGTGGCAGCGAAATTTTTTTTATTGTTAGAGTTATTATACGGAGATGTGAAAATACTTGGTGTAGAGAACATTAATGCGAACGGAACTATTCCGGAGAGAGATTAGTTAATTTATAGATTGATGTAAATAATTTCAAATAGCGAGTTATTGGGTTGTGTGGCCAGGCAATTATTGCAAAATTGTTTCGGAACTTTTGTAAAGAAATCATTAACGTTGTAATTGAGGCACGTAAATAGAATTGGAGGCAATAGTATTGGATATATAAATGATTACATATTTTATTGCCGCGAAGGAACTTCATTAGAACATTTGCAAAATGTTCATGATGCGAGTGCGTGGAGCGTTGTCGGTCGATTTCGTGTGTTAGCGAGAGGCGGTGACATAAACTGGACAATACGTCGGTGTCATTGATAGTGCGGCATTGGTAACTGACAAGGACTAATGAGAGCCAAGCAGCATGCAGGGGACGACGAGATCTGGTGTCTAATGGTTGGAGAACGCGGATGCAGAAGAACAGGGGCGTATTCTAAAAACATGGAAGTGGTGATCATTTCTTTGGTTTCTTTTTAAGAAGATAGATTAAATTGTTCAAGGCCAAGATCTGTAGTAGTAGTTAAGGAGTATAATGAATTACAAGTAATTGAATACCATTACAAGTAATTGAAATGAACGTACGTGTCCAAGAATAAATGAGAGAAGTCATTTAAATGTGAATGATTACTAATGTTATATTCAGTATAATGCATTTTTTCTGTGTTCATTTCTGTGTTATATATTCATAGTATGTTTATTTTGACGTGTGTTTTGTATGGAATGTTGACGAATGCAACGGAGTTCGAGAACTTGAATTCTTGGTTAATAAATGACGGGAGGCATAATTGCCTACCATTCGTTATTTCTCTCACACTGGTATTTTTATTTAAGTAGTAATTGTTGATATCCTGGCAGCACTACAACGGAGGCTATGGTTGGGATTCCGTATGGAACAAGGTGTGAGTGGCAGGTAGCAAGGGAAACGGAGGGTGACTGACGAAGAAGAAGTGAGGAGACGGCTGTGAGCTTTCAAGTTGGTCACACGTAGGGAGAGAGAACTTTGTAGTAATAGTGTATGAAAGTGGAGGTATTACTTGTAGATGTGACCGAATGGTCGTTAGATTGGCATATCGATTGTGTGGAACTGAGGAAGCGAAGGATGGTGCAGGAGCCCATATGCATTTCCTGACGGATGTTGCCGAGAGATGGACAGCAAGGGAGGCAGCGAATGGAGAGGACTATTGGCGGAAAGCAGATAAGTGAAAGCGGGGAGTATTATTGCGTAGTAAAAACAAAACAAAGGGTTTTGCAAAGCAACATACTAGTTTCAGCTTCAGTATGGGATAAGAGAGAGAGACGAAGTAAAATATATTTGACCATCTGGTGTAAAATAAATAACGTTGCGGATATTCGTATTCGTAACGAAAATCAATTTCATCCCTAGAATGTACTGTAACAAAATTTAAAAGAAAATTTCAATAATGATTTATTCAGTAATATAGAGAGTTTTCTTGGAAAAATTCACACTTCCTTAAAGACTACATTTCAAGTAATTCAATATTCTTTGACAGATTTTAGCTTTTAATGATAGTCACAAAAATATTAGCATTTTACTTTTGAGGAAGCTACGTGTCTGAACCCGCTGACGTGAAAATTTCATCGAATCACTATTGATAACGAAAATACTGGTACAGGTGAAACACAAACACAGTCTTCACTCTTTACTCTTCACTATACACTCACATTCCTCCACAATTAGGTACACAGCACTTGTAGACCACGGCAAAACGTTAATTGAATGGTTTCACTACACGCATAAGAAACAATCTTCATAGGTATCAAGCAACTATTAATAGTACTTGTAATTTTTGCTGGAGGGAGAATCTTGTATTGATGATTGTGCAAATAAACCTTGTCAGACTGCACAAACCACGGTGTTATACACAAAGCGTAAATAGAAGATGGAGGAATCTAAGGAAGATGAAGGCTTCTAAGCGTGTCGTCACAAAAATGTCTACCAAAAACAAGGGCTGAAATATTTAGGTGGTTTTGCATTGATTTTTATGCATAATATTCAAGAATTTTATGTATGAGAATATTAACTGTTTTGGTAGTATCGAAGCGCCGAATCGAAACTTTAATTGAATGTCAAAGAAAGTATCATCTTGTAGATTATGGTGTGAAAAACGTGTCTTTGAGACCTTTGGCCTCAGAGGGCCTTTGGCCTGAGGTCTTTGGCTCTGAAAGACGTGAGCCATTTGGCAAAGGTTTGAGGCCTTTTGGCCTGAAAATTTTAGTTTTAAAGGCCTTAGAACGCTTTGTTTAGGAGTTATTTGACGCTATAGATTCGAAAACATTGGCAAGTGTTGCGGGTTGTATTTGACATAAATATTAGATGCGTTTTTTTTAAACAAATCCTTCATATTTTAAAGCCAAAGTGCAATTCGTCGCGTCTCCGTGAAATTCTCTTTCTTTAGAGGCCTCATATATACAGATTGGTTACGTGTGAGAGTCGCAAAGGAAAGGTATACTACTGAAGTAATATAGGAAACGATATCATCAAACACTTCTTCGTTTTTCATGGCGAAAGAATCTTCTCTTTATTTAACTCAGATAATTCAGAATCATTTCCGTCGTTCAAATATAAATAAAATTATAATATTGAGAGAGGATGTCTTTTCGTGACATGTAGTCCAATCATTACGTGCTTAAAAAGACTGTTCTAAAGCATTGTGTTGAGTAGTTTTAATTTTTTGCTACTATACAAATCTAAACAATTTTCTTTCAGATTTGTGAACGTAATATGGGCCTAATTAACCAAGTCGAGTATTTCCACATAGATGTGGATCAGTTCAAAAAGGATTTCCTGAATGCCGGAAAGGTAAGAGTACTTGTATACGTGACAAGATATTGAGGATGGAAAATATAATTAACGTGCTCTGTTCATCAAGAACAAATGTTTCTTTTGTAATTTTAGTGACTTTAAGTCTGTTATTGCACAACTGTTTTTCAACGAATTGAGGTGTTGGGAGAGTCGAATTTATAAGCAAACAGTACTTCAAAGGGGTCGCCCATAATTTTCGTACCGCTAAATTGGGGGAGGGGATTTCTGGAATCGTTACGCTGCCTTACGTGGGAATATGAGGTTGTATGTAACATTATTTATTTTTTTAATTTCCAACATTTGTTTTCTTTTTTTTCTCAATCTTTCATTGAGTCACATTCTATAACATGAAGATATTAACAACTTAAATTAAAAAAATAAATCAAAGAAATTATCATAAAATTATTAAAATAAATGGAAAAAATGTTTCATCAACTTTATATTGATTAAATCTGTGAGACAGACAGACGTCTAAATATTTAAAAGTGTTACAACCTTTAATTTTTTCACTTTCTATCTCTATATCATCCAGCTCGTTATCTCCCACTTTCAGATACTCACTTTTAGGCATATTAATCTTTAGCCCCTATTTTCATATTTCTCTTTCAACTTACGGAGCTTATAACTATTAAAGTACACTCATTACGAGTTTCGGTTTTGAGTTGAGTGGTGCCTTCTGCGCATGAGCGCACTATTTTGTTTTTGGTTGCTTCGCATACAGCGCGCCGATGCGCCTACCTTCAGTACTGTCCGATCTACCGAGCCGTTCAGACCGTTATGTGTTCTCTACAGTTGTGTAACCATTGTGTATTTTCTGGTCTTAATACATTTTGTTCTATTATTAATTACCCATGTGTTTAATTGACTTTGGCCATTTCCCTGTTCCGCTAACAATAACTCAAGTCATGCATGAGCCATTCCACGTCAAATCGCACAAAAAAGACCAAAATTTGACCTTCATATTTTTATTTATTTTCTAATTTTTTCTATTTGTTATGTGGATCAAATAAGTGAACACGTGTATTTTTATTTTTTTCTAACTTAATTATTTTCGGAAATATGGTATAATGAAATTTGCTAAAAATGACGCGCATCACTAACTTAAAAATATCATATATTTGAATACACCAATTATAGAAATTCCGTTCAAATTCCATTCGAAACTTAAAAACATGTTTAATTTTTAAGATTTTGCAAAATATTAAATTTTTTTGAATTTTCAATTTTTTTTCAAAAACTGAAATTTTGAAAGTTGAATATTTTTGTAAACTCGATGAGCTAAAAATTTTTAAAAAATATTTATAAACGCACTAAAGTATTGATAATAAGTCCAGAAAAAATTCAAAGTGGGATCTCAGTAACTTTAAAAGATATTAATATTTTACGAACCGGTGTGTAATAGATTGTTGCAATAGACACGTTGTTTGCGTTACTGGTCGTCGGTTTCTTTGGATGAAGCAATAATTTAAGTACTTCTTGAGGTAGTGAAATTTCATGATTGAATTTATAAATAATAATATTTATATGTATTAATATATATAAATTATATTAATATATTTATAAATAATTAATAAATTTATAAATAATTAAATGACGGATTCTTGACTCAGGTTTTGACTGACATTTTGAAATTTTCTGGTCCCTCACTACTCACTTTAAATACAAGTACTTCCATACCATAGAATTCCTGAACTTTCGTCACAATGCACAGATTTAATGCCTTACCGAATTTACTTCAGTTCTGGACAAAATTCCATTTTCTTCATCCAACGTTTTAGACGCTTTTATCATGCATTCGGTTGCTGCAAAAAGTCGTTTAATTTTATTGTATGTCCAACTTTCAAAAATTGTCAAATTTAAATTTTCAACGTCATGTCATCTGTTGAGTGAAAGTAATCGTTACGTTACTAAATAGTATCTATGTCTGATTTTTCGATGGACGTCGAAGGATTTTCAATGTGAAAAAATTTATCTGTGTTGGCACTTTGTACTTTCTAAAATTTCTCATGGGGATGCCATTTTGTTCCAATGTTCCAATTTTCTTTTCTTGGCGGGGGTTTCTCCTATTGCAGTTAAACCCATGTTTATCTTCTCTTTATTCATTTCGCAGACACTTGACGAACTATCTGAAGAGCTTAAATTGTAACTTGCTTGATTTCCAGTTTTGCTTTCCCGTATACGTACGTATACACGGAGTGATATAGGAAAACGTCCGTCTGTGAACACCGCTAGCGCCTAAACCATACATACGATTTCTTCCAAAATGGATATTACCTAGTCGATCTGATTCTAGTCAAAGCTTTGAGATTTTGAAAAAGATCCTTCAAAATTTGGGGGTACTTTATATGAAGCCCCCCGGGGATTTTCAACATTTTCTCAAAAACTGCTCCAAATTTTTTCTTTAAATTTCTTGTATGAATCGAGTAAAATACACTTATTAACATGGCATAGGTCCGATTTTCACCGATTACTCTAAATTTTCGAAAATTTTGAAAGTTGGACTGTTTTTCGGCGTCTTTCTCCAACTACAAAATTGAAGATAGAGATTTTTTCTTCAAATAAAATTTGTTCTGCATATTGAGTTCTTTAATAAAGGTCATGTAAGTGTTTTTCAAAATTTTGGTAGTTTTCGTGCAATATTGCGTGCAATATGCGCAATTTAAAAAATTACAAAAACAAGATTTTCTCAAAAACGGCTCCAAATTTTTTCTTTAAACTTTTGGTAGGGATAGTGGTAAATTTGCTCTATCAGATGACATAAAATCATATTGGTCTATTGGTTGGTTTTTTCAAAAATTATAAAATGTAAATTTTTTTACTTGTCTCTCACGTCGCTAATATGTACATTATCGACGATTTTTTCTCATTATTATATTTACGACTATATATGCTTTAAATAATGTCAAGTAAAGTTTCTCGCAAACACAATCGTTATCTGTGAAAAGTAGCTCAAATTTCAGCATTTTCAGAAATGCTCAGACGCCATTTTCTCGTATATGGCTGCAAATTTTTTCTTGAAACTTTTGTAACGGATAGTGCTAATTACACTGTTTAGTATAGCGTTAAGTTTATTTTGAGTAATTTTTTCTTTTTTCACAAATTACATAAATGTAATTTTTTTGAAAGATCTCTCACATCTTTAATATGCACATTACTAGCAATTTGTAAAGATGATTATATTTGTGAGTGTAAGTGCTTCAAATAACTTCAAATAAAGTATTTTGAAAACTCAAAAATTTTCTGTGAAAATGAGCTTCAAATTTCGCATTTTTAGTAGTGCTAAAACGCCATTTTCTCTTAAACGGCACATAATTTTTAAAAGAAAATTGCCATTTACGGCTAGGTTTTTGTGTTCTTTAATATTCTAAAATTAATGTTTCTGTTCTATCAATAGGAAACCGAAAAATTAAGAAAATGACAAAAAAATGTACTTTTGGCGATGATAGATGGTAGCTGGCAAGAAAGAGTATGTGGCAATTCCGAATAGCTAGCGAAGACCCAGGAAAATAGAAAACTAATACGGGAAAGTCTGTGCCATTCTGTAGCACCAAGGGGTTTCTCCTATTACAGTTAAACTCATGTTTATCTTCTCTTTATTCATTTCGCAGACACTTGACGAACTATCTGAAGAGCTTAAATTGTAACTTGCTTGATTTCCAGTTTTTTCACTGGACGTTCCGCTTCTTTTGTTAATGCCGCGGGAGCCATTGATCTCCACGCTATTAAGAATTAAGAAAAGGCCTTTTTGGCCTCATTAAGAAAAGGCCTTTTTGGAAGCCGATTCCCTTTCTTCCGAAATGAATCACAAGTTCGCCAATCTAATGACTCCTGTAAATTCACCAGCAAATCGTGGTTTACGCGTCTTGGAGATTTTCTTTTTTAAAAATCGTGATCAGAAAGTTTAAATGGATTGAAACATCTATCTCATACGCTGATCGCCACTCACGTTGCACAATGTACACACGATTCACAGAACAAATACTAGCATAAGTATTGCGTATTGCGACTAATGTTGAGAAAATTTTACCATGTCCCTTGACAAGTGGTCAATTGTATTTCACGAGCAAGGTCAGGATGGCACCCTGTTCCTAGGACGCAAACTTTTTTCTTGTTATGTTTTGTAGAAAATTGAACAAGAAATATGCCTATTTTTTCAAATTTTAATCTGAGAGAGTTCATAAAGAAATTTTCGTTTTTTAATATAATTACAATTTTTTAATGAAATATTTATTTTTGAGAAAGTAATTTACAGATGAGTAAAATACACTTATCAAAAAATTAAACAAAACAAAACAGTAATTTTTATGTTAAATACATTCAGAGTGTCAATTAATCATATTTTCCAAACTAGGCGTAAATTTCGAAATTTAATATAGACAAAACCACACAAATAAACAATTTTCAGGTAAATAAAGAAACACGTACCTCTTTTTTTGATGTCCAGAATGAATGCCATATATTCGTGTCATTTTTTTTAAATCGTGTCAATTCGAGTCGTGTCAATTCGAGTGCGATTTGACGTGAAATTGCTCGTATTTCAATTCGTTTCGCTCTCACCCATTAGAACATAGATGACCCACAAGTCACCCACGATGTTACCCACAAAAATATGTATGACACAGTGTCATACATTCTGGGGGCAGAGTGAACATCTGAAATACTACTAACTCTTGAAATCCTTATCAGGCAGACGGTCATACCTTTTGTAGTTCTTCAGCACTTGCATCAAAGATTGGCCGAACACAATTCGTTAGTGCATGGGTAGGCAGAGCGCGCCCTCATACTTACAATTGATTTTCTTAGAACTGTATGTGTGGAGTGCCCACTTTTTTTCTTGTTGTATTTTATAGAAAATTGAACAAGAAACACGCCTATATTTTTTTCAAATTTTTATCTCATCCAGTTTATATAGAAATTTTACTTTTTTTGAAAAAAAATACATTTTTGAAAATGAAAAAAAATATTTTTTGAAAAATGTATTTACAGAGAAAAAAAATACACATTTCAAAGTATTAAATGGCACAAACCAGAAATTTTTATATTTGGTACATTCGGAGAAATAATTGATCTTATTTTGTGAAGTACCTGTAAATTCCAAAATTTAATATAGCCATAACTACACAAATAATAAATACGTGTCTCTTTTTTTTGATGTTCAGATTTAAGAAAAAAAATATCGTGCATTTAAAAAAATGTGTCAACTCTTGTGCGATTTGACGTGGAATGGCTCACATATTCCCGGCCATGATGACCTGCGCGTCATTTTAAAGAGTGTGATTAGCACTATCTATTACAAAAGTGTGAAGAAAAAAATGCAGCCATATATGAGGAAAATGGCGTTTGAGCCTTTTTTGAAAATGTAGAATTTTGAGCTTCTTTTCACAGAAAAATGGTTGTGTTTTCAAGAAAGTTTACTTAACATTATTTAAAGCACATGTACTCATAAATATAATAATGTGAAAAAAATAGCCGCCAATGTGAATATTAACGACGTGAGAGACAAGTCAAAAAAAATTACATTTTTTCCGATTTTTGAAAAACAAAAGAATAGAGCAATATGGCGTTTCGTCATCTCATAAAATACATTACGCACTATCCCTACATATATATATATATATATATATATATATATATATATATATATATATACACACAGTTACGTCTTTTATCCATAGTTTTGTTTTTTGTCTGAATGTAATATAATCAATTACAGATCTGAAATTCCAAGATGGTTGTATTCATGTATACAGATGTATCTGTTTAAGCTTGCACCAACCATTCATTATTCTAAGAGTATTCTGTTGGCAAAATTCTATCAACCTCTCTCCATTATTATTTATTATATTTTCCCTATGCTGCCCTACGATAGGATCGGCAATTCTCCATCCAGTGCGAGCCTTTAAATCACCAACTTTATTAGTTCAGTCACTTACTTTCTCCAATGATTTTGTCAATTCTACATAAAATACGTCCTTACTTGCCATATCGGCATCATCATTTGGTGCATATGCAACTATAATAGTAACTACATAACTTTTAATCCCCATTTACACCTTTAAAACTCTATCATTAGTTTGTTCCCAGCAGGTGATATTATTTTTATATCTATTTTGATAGCTACAGAAACTTCACTTTAAACTCTCTCTTCCTTAGGCATCCCACTACAAATGTGGCCCATTCCTTTCTTCCATACCCCTTCCATTCTTCTTAGTTTCTATGAATCCTACTACGTCCATTTCACACTTATTGATTTCTCTAAACACCTCAGTTTTGTGGCAATTTCCTGAACGTTCCATGTACCGATATTCAAAATCCGTTTCCGCGCGTGTTTCTGTCTTGATGATCCATCCTAATCCGATGCTTTGCCGGAAAGTTTTGCAGTTTGTTTCTTTTTAAGGGTCCGACGCCCCAACCCCCAACCTGGAGAACCAGAGATTTTCTTTTTGGGGTTACTTTCCCCTAGACTGGCTTCCCTCCAGCCTATAGAGTCCTGTCCACCCTACCTCCATAAGAAATAGAAAGAAAACAGGTTGGAAGAAGAAGAAGAAGAAGAGAGCGAGTATACAAGAAAAGTAGAAGAAGAGAAATGAATGACTCCCTTGCCCTCGCAACCTAATAGCATCGGGGTCGAAGAACACAAGAGATCAAGAGAGACCAAATAGGAATGTGAAAGAAGTATGGCATATGTAAGTGGAAGCAATTCCACACTAGTGACCCTCCTCCTTTATCCGGACTTGGGACCGGCGGTACCCTCTGGCGCCGCACTGCTCGCCCCACCCACCAACACGTAGCCGCGGGTGCGACGAAAACCGCATCAACAACAGACACAGGCGGAGTTGCTTAGAAATATGAACCTAATTTTATTGTGCATCGGGACTCAAAACGTTTTTTTTACATACATTATAAATGCTCAGTATGGGAGCCCATAATCACTCGACACGCATCCACCCGATAGTCCATTTCTTCAAAAAAAAAACGCTCCAGCATCTCAGCAGTAATGCTTAGGAAGCTGGCTCTGATGCGCTGCTTCAGTTCCAGAATATTCGTCGGGGGAGGAGGGATAAAGACTATCTTTAACATATCCACACAGGAAAAAATCACATGGCGTGAGGTCTGGTCAGCGTGGTGGCCAGGGTAAAAGTTGCTGATCACGATCCGTCCCACCTCCGATCTACCGCTGTGGAAATTACTCGTTTCAAAACGCTCTTAGGTGCCTATGGAAATGAGGTGGTGCGCCATTCTGTAGTAGTAGAAAGTCGTCCCTGTCGCCTTTCAACTGAGGTAACAACCATTCTGTAATCAGTTTTCTGCTACCTGTTGTAGTCGATTTGTAGGGCTAAGGAGATTTAGGAGGAGGTTTTGCTGTTCTTTAATATTCTTAAAATAATATTTCCGTTCTTCTGTTAGGAATCCGAAAAAATAAGAAAATGTCAAAACAATTACTTGGGGTGGCGATAGATGGCAGCTGACAAGAGTATGTGTCACGTCCGACAAAGGAAATATAAAACTAATACGGGAAATCTGCGCCATTCTGTGGCCCCACTAATTATTCGTATCACCCAGTATATACTTTATTAATAGTAGTGGGAACCCGGGCGATTAAATCGCACGGGAAATTTAAAGTCGAATCCTTTTCCTTGTCCGTATGTTTACGTATTCAGAAAGGAGAAGGAATGCATTATCTCTATAGTGTATTCTCTCCCTTGTCTGGCGGGGGCGTTGCGTGCTCTGGCTTGCTCTGCTTCGTTCTGCTCTGCTCTGTCCTGCTCTGCTCTGCTCTACTTTGCCCTGGCCTGCCCTGCTCTAATCTGTCCTGCCGTGCCTTAAGCCGGATGGTTCAAACACACTCTGCTCCTTGTTATACGTCCTCCCTTTCTGCTGCCTTGCCTGACTCCGATACTTCACGCCTTGCGCCAGGTTTTGCGTTCTGTTAATATTTTAAAAATTGTTTTTTCATATTATCAATTTTTATGAACATATACAAAAATGTAAACTACACGTGCAGACAACGGTGTCTTCCATATTTCAAACGACACCTTATTTACTGAGATTGAGAAGTTCATCTAGAAAAGGGATGTTTACATTAACGTTACAATAAAGTAACTGCAACCCCCAATAGTTTTATTATTTATAAAAATAGTCAAAAGGATGAATCAGAATTTTAACGATGGGTTCCGGAGGCCCCAAACCCTTAGTTCTTCTTTGTATTCCTGAAGTAAAACGAATTAGTTTTGAGGAACTTAACTCACTCCCTCTGATTTAAATAAGAGAGACTATAAGAACTAATATTAATTTATCTGTAGATACGTTTTGTACTGCCACTGTAGTGTAAACTAAAGATACATGCAGAAACCCAATTTATTCCATTTATTGTAGTCAATTCAATTTTTTGTGATCTAACGATCCATTTTCTTTCTTTTTCAGTCCACCACAATTCAGTAGCATTCACAAAGGTTTTGTATTTATAATTTGTTCGTTTGTGTTCGCAGATCCGACTGTGGGAAATCAGACATATTGCCCTGAGTATGGAGTAGCACTATGTGACTGTATGAATTTAGGAAAAAATTGGAAGGCCTTAAAAAAACATTATTTATTGGTAAATGCATGTAATTTTATAAAAAGGATAAAGGAATTAGAATCAGAACAAGAGTAATTCAACATTGATAATTGTATTAATGAAACATTGTATTATTGAATTGAATACATCACAGTAAAAGGCAATTCACAATAAAAGGTAACTCTGCTTTTTCTGAAAAGATTTCTTACAAACCAGTGAAGCGCTCAAATAAATCCATCTGATGATTGTAACAGTTTCCTAAGCCAACTGGAAGCGTCCAGTTAGGCCGATTTAACATTTCCACTGATTCGAAAAAAGTTTCGTAATCAGGAGAATTAATAGTGCATTAAACCAAATGTACATGCCTAATTATCAGAAAAAAGACAACTAATGTATTTGAGAAAGTGGGTGACATTTTGTAGCACAACTGCTTACATTAACGTATACGTACTACATTGTTTTGAAAATTTTAGTAGTTTTCGCGCAATATTGCGTGCAATGTGCAATTTAAAAAAATTACAAAACAGGATATTCTCAAAAACGGCTCCAAATACTTTCTTTAAACTTTTGTTAGGTGTAGAGCTAAATGTTCTCTGTGAGATGACATAAACGCCATATTGCTTTATTCTTCTGTTTTTCAAAAATTGCAAAAATGTAGTTTTTTTACTTGCTCTCACGTCCGTAGATACCGTTCATCCGTGTATTGCGTTCCATTTCCTCCAAGTCGCTTCAGGTACCTGCAAGCGCCTCCCTTCAGCCCAGAGAGAGTGAGAGAACGGGACGACACAGCGCCTTCTTTTGTTAGCGCGTCCCCCAGCGACACCATGCGTTGCTTGGCCCTCAAAGGGTCACCTCTCAGCTGACTCCGCCAGGTCAAAGACCCCTCCCCTACTAATCGGATGCCATTAATTATTGCAGCAGTGCCTTTAATGTATCCTAGTTGTTCGAGGCTGCTGCACTTGATTTGAAAGTTTAGTGGACTGTATTGTTGGAATAATTCATTGAGCACAGCGGTCCCGAAACCCTTGATAGCTCATGCAATATGATGGTGCGGGATGTTTCTGGTTTCATAGAAACACGTAAGTGCACAAAACCAGGTTTATTTTGCATTGCATTTCATCAGCGTGGTTACAGGAACACAGTTACCTTATTGGCATATTACACACAATTAACAGTTGGTTACGCTTGCGAGACTGCAAACATTTACGTGTAATGCTTTTACACGGAGCTCTGTGGACACGGATCACGTACGTGTGATGTGCATGAAGCCCACTACAGAACTGATCTCAACGAATGGAGCGTCGCCAGGGCCTGTTGCGCTGGGCGCTTAAGAATGGGGTAGGGGAATGACCTATCACAGTTTACTGTTTGAATTATCAAACGAATGTTCTCGAACGTTTGTCCGTGGAGGACGTTTAACGGATCACCAGGGTGACGTGAGAGCGCGCACAGTTCCACGAACGCCGGTCGCTCGCTCGGCGGAGTCGTGGGACGGAGTCGTGGGACGGAGCCGTGAGGCGGAGCCGTGAGGCGGAGCCGTGAGGCGGAGCCGTGAGGCGGAGCCGTGAGGCGGAGCCGTGAGGCGGAGCCGTGAGGCGGAGCCGTGAGGCGGAGCCGTGAGGCGGAGCCGTGAGGCGGAGCCGTGAGGCGGAGCCGTGAGGCGGAGCCGTGAGGCGGAGCCGTGAGGCGGAGCCGTGAGGCGGAGCCGTGAGGCGGAGCCGTGAGGCGGAGCCGTGAGGCGGAGCCGTGAGGCGGAGCCGTGAGGCGGAGCCGTGAGGCGGAGCCGTGAGGCGGAGCCGTGAGGCGGAGCCGTGAGGCGGAGCCGTGAGGCGGAGCCGTGAGGCGGAGCCGTGAGGCGGAGCCGTGAGGCGGAGCCGTGAGGCGGAGCCGTGAGGCGGAGCCGTGAGGCGGAGCCGTGAGGCGGAGCCGTGAGGCGGAGCCGTGAGGCGGAGCCGTGAGGCGGAGCCGTGAGGCGGAGCCGTGAGGCGGAGCCGTGAGGCGGAGCCGTGAGGCGGAGCCGTGAGGCGGAGCCGTGAGGCGGAGCCGTGAGGCGGAGCCGTGAGGCGGAGCCGTGAGGCGGAGCCGTGAGGCGGAGCCGTGAGGCGGAGCCGTGAGGCGGAGCCGTGAGGCGGAGCCGTGAGGCGGAGCCGTGAGGCGGGGCCGTGAGGCGGAGCCGTGAGGCGGCCGGCACCGAACGTGTGGGACGCATCCGGATGCGGCTGCAACGCTCGCGAATCAACGATTCTGCCTTCCGACTTATGAAATAAATGTATATTTCTCTGCTTTGCGGTGGGCTCGAACAC
Organism: Acheta domesticus; assembly: GCA_031308135.1. NCBI lineage: Eukaryota > Metazoa > Arthropoda > Insecta > Orthoptera > Gryllidae > Acheta > Acheta domesticus. The sequence goes on along the minus strand of JAHLJT010004567.1, from coordinate 142,808,653 downwards.
TAGTCGTATTAGGACATCCAGAATATTCTCAGCGTAGGTTGTATAAGCCGTGATAGCAAGACACTGAGAGAATCTGATCACGTGGTGGCAATCGTTGATATATTTTAACTTCGTCGCCTATTGCTAAGAGCTATCAGCTCCGTCTCCTTACTCTCGCGGTCCTAACTCGGCCTCTGTCAATTTGATTCTCTCCCGACACCCACAGTCCCTCAATCACGAAACCTCTTTCCCCCTTCCCGTGTCGGTCGGTAGAACTCCTTCCCCTTTTCACTTCGTCCAATCTCTTTCGTACTTGCATGGAAAATTCCCGTCATACGCCTTATTGGCTGCTTGCCTTTAAATCCTCCCCTCTATGACTCTTAATCAGGCAGAGTTTGGAGGAAAACTGGTGTGCGAGACTACTTTACCCACGAGAGTAATTATGTTACTCAGTCTCCGCTGATTTTCAAGAATTTATTGTTTTATGACAGTGCAGCCAGCTCTAGTACAGGTCTCCTTACGCCTATCTGCCCGATTATCGTTTTCGTTGACATGGGCGACTTTTCGCCTCAATCCATCTTTTGTTAAATTGAGCAGTAGCTGTTTCAAATAATCGTCGTTGATCTGGAAGGAGCGGAGCTCGTGCCCATGACGAATTTACCCGAGGGGCTTTCCTTCTCCTATATTATTTCAGTAGTATACCGTTCCGTTGCAGCTCTCATACGCTACCAATCTTAATAAATGCAGTCTCTAAAGAAAGAGAATATCACGGGGACGTGACGAATTGCACTTTGACTTAAAAAATATGAAGGATTTGTTTAATATAAATCATCTAAATATTCGTGTAAAATGCAACCCCCAGCACATGCCAATGTTTCCGAATCTATTTCGTCAAATAACTCCTAAACAAAGCAAGCTAGGGCCTTCAAAACTAAAATCTTGAGGCCAAAGGCCTCAAGAAACGTTTTTCACACCATAATAAAAGATGAGACATTCTTGGACATTGAATTTTCGGTTCGCATTTCGATATTACCAAACCCACCTGTATATTTCAGCCCTTGTGGCTGATAGTCATCTTTGTGACGACACGTTTAGAACGCTTAGGTTCCTCCATCTTATATTTACGCTTTCTGTATACATCGTGGTTTGTGCAGTTTGACGAGGTTTATTTGTATAATCATTAATTCAAGACTAGCGTACCCGTATGAGAACTCTCGCATGTTAAATCCCACCCTTTTCCTATCCATTTGTTTATCCGTTCCATAAAGGAGAGGAACTACTAATGCACTTACAGAATATCAAACAAAATAACAATGCATTTGATGTTTGAAACAAATTTTCAATTAAAGTTTATTCCACATTATAGAGAGATGTTCTTGGAACAATTCATTCTTCTTTAAAAACAACATTTGAAGAAATTTTTCAATCTTCCTTGAGAGTTAGTTTTTCGCTTTCCTTGATATTCAAATAATAGAAAAAGTTTTTACCCTTGAGAAAGCCAAGTAAAGTAGTGCAAAAATACCGGATCGAGCAAGAACAGACCTACTCATTGCAATATTATTTAACTTTCCTTGATTTGTTATGAAGAACCGAGTGGGTTTTGGAGAGTCAGGGTGCCATCTTGCTGGGGTGAGAAAATTGAAAAATTATTTGTTTACTAAAAAGTATTGAATTATTTTCTGCGTCCTTACGTACCTCAAGAAAAACAATTCCGAGCCAAAAAATAATCAAACTAAAGTTTTCACCTTTGAGTACTAAATACCATTTGTTAGCATTAGAAACAATTTAGTAGGCATTAGTAAGCCCACTTCGGTACATGGGAATGTTGCTCAAACTATGTTTGCATTTTTAATATCTTAACGAACCGACACCTTGAGTTTAATATCAAACGGTGTTTTATTTACAATATGAGTTCGCAGTTGGGCGTTAGTGTATATACTTCCAGATATCGCCAATATTTAAATCGTGCGTTTGGACTGCGATCATTGGCAGTTGTCGGATGACTTGCACTATTCTTTCTATAATTTTAAATTTAGTTGTTTTTTAATTGGCTCACGTAGTATTGTAGGCTAGCGCGTTTTGATTTTTGTTTTTCATTTATTTCAAGCTATTTTACTTTAGCTACTTTAAAAAGTTTGTTCTTTGTGTTGTGCTATACCACAAGTTTTCCCCCACTACCTTTGCATAACCGTGCGAGAACTCTCGCATGTTAGACCCCACCCTCATCCCTATCCTTCTATTTTCATTCTAAGAGGGAAAGTAGTTAACGAAACGTGTTTATTTGTATCTACACTACTTACTACTATCTATACTACTATACTTTTATTTGTATCTATAAAGGTAACTTGCAATGTACTAACACAATTACAAATAAAAATAAAAAACAATGCAATTAATGTGTAAAAGAAATTTTCAATAAATATTTATTCAATATCATGGAGAATTTGCTTGGAACAATTCCCAACATTTACTTAAAGACATTTGAAGTAATTATTCAATATTCTTTGTCAATTAGGTTTTAGTTTTTCGTGATAGTCACAAAAATATTAGCTTTTTACTTTTGAGAAAGCTACGTGTCTGAACCCGTTGACTTGAAAATTTCATCGAATGATAACGAAAATATTGGAACGGGTAAAACACGAACAGTCCTCACTCTTCACTGAACACCCACATCCTTCCACAATGAAGTACACAGCACTTATCGACCATGAAAAAAACGTTAATTGAATAGTTTAACTACACGCATAAGAAACAATCTTCATAGGTATAGGTATCAAGCAACTATAATAGTACTTCTAGTTGTTGCTGGAGAGCAAATCTTGAATTAATGATTATGCAAATAAACTTCGTCAGACTGCACAAACTACGGTGTTAACTGAAAGCGTAAATAAAGATTGTCGAATCTAATCCTTCTAAGCGTGTCGCCACAAAAATTGCTACCAGCAGGAAGGGCTGAAATATTGAGGTGGCCTTGATAGTATTGAAGCGTGGAACCGAAAAGTTAATTGAATGGATCGAAAAAGGTCTCAACTTATAGATTATGGTGTGAAAAAACGCTTCTTTGAGGCCTTTGGCCTCAAAATTGTACTTTTTAAGGCTCTAAAACGCTTTGTTTATGAGTTATTTGCCGATATAGGTTGACATGTGATGCGGGTTGCATTTTACATGAATATTTCGATGCGTTTTTTTTTAAGAAATCATCCATATTTTTAAAGTCAAAGTGGAATTCGTCAAGTCTCCGTGAGCTTCTCTTTCTTTGGAGCCCTCATTTATAAAGATTGGTTGCGTGTGAGAGCCGGAACCCAAAGGTATACTACTGACATAATATAGGAGATGATTTGCTCTCCAGCAACAACTACAAGAACTATAATCGTTGCTTGATACTTATGGAGATGTTTCTTATGCGTGTAATGAAACCGTTCAATTAACGTTTTGCTGTGGTCTACAAGTGCTGTGAACCTAATTGTGGAGTGATATGGGTGTACAGTGAAGAGTGAAGACTGTATTTGTATTTTACCTGTACCAGTATTTTCGTTCTCAGCAGTGATTCGATGAAATTTTCATACCATCGGGTTCAGACACGTTGCTTTTTCACAAGTGAAAAGCTAATACTTTTTGTGGCTATCAAGAAAAGCTGAAAGTTAACTGTCAAAGATGTGGTAGTCGCCCGCGCAAGGAGGCTTGATATTATCTTCGCGGTAAGAAAATTTAATAATTTTCTTTATGGCAGCAAATTGCACATCCTAACTGATCACAAGCCCTGGTGCAGTTGTTCCACCCAGGGAAGAAAATCCCGGAATGCACCACTAAAAAACTCCAGAGACCCAACATGCGAACGCGGATGCGTTATCAAGACTGCCCGGGGGACCAGATCTGGAGTTTGAAAAAACAGAAGCGGAGTGCCTACAGATTGATAGGGAAGAGGTAGAGGGATTGCTGGAATTTCCGTTAGAAGCTCTGAAAATTACAGAAAAGAGAGATAAAGACCCGAAACTTAGAAAAATCTGGCGCTACGTCAGGGAAGGTTGGCCCCCGCTATTACTCAGGAGCAACTATAAATGGTACAATAAAAGAGATAGGTTCGTGCGCAAGGCAGAGTTTTAATGGTGACGGGTGAAGAGTTTACAAGAGTGGTAATCCCTAGCGTAATACAGTGCTTAAACGTTTGCATGAGGGCCACTGGGGCATGGTGAGAACTAAACAGCTGACGCGGCGGTATTGTTACTGGGAAGGGATGAACAATGACATAGTTCAGATGATAAAAATGTGCGAGGCCTGCCAGACTAATCAGAGCGCACCCAGTAAAGACTTAGTATCCTGGCCGGAGCCAAACGAGCCGTGGGAACGGGTACACACAGATTTTGAAGGCCCTTTCTTGAATGCAATGTGGCTCATTTTGGTGGACGCAAAATTCAATTACCCGTATATAGTAGAGATGATCAGTACCACGTCCACTCACACGGAGGACGCCTTGGAAAGAATCTTTGGTACAGAAGGGTTACCCATTGTACTGATATCAGACAATGGTGCGCAATTCACATCAGAGGGGTTCAACAGGTTTTGCAGGAGCAACGGTATTCAGCGCATCTGCGCACCGCCTTTCCACCCGCAATCCAACGGGAAGGTCGAAAGGCTGGTTAGAACATTCAAGACCGCCATGTGGAAGGCACGGGCAGCAGGAACTACGAGGTCCAGGGCACTTCTGAGGGTCCTCGCCATCTACCGGGCGTTACCGGGCAAGGATGGTTGATGCCCGGCAGAAATCCAGCATGGTAGACAGCCCCGCACATTGTTGTCACTCCTGAGACCAGAGGAGACCTATAGATCAGAAGGTGCATAACCCACATTCAAGGTAGGTGACTGATTTTCCTTTAAGAAAGATCCAGCTTGGCTGTCTGGGATTATTCAAGAGATAAAAGGTAGTACGGTATACCTAGTAAGGACAGAGAGGGGAACTGTCGTAAGACATCTGGGCCAAATCAGAATACGAATTTCACATGCAACAAGTTTCTCCCCAGGAGTTTAGAAGAAAAGTGTTCAAAGAGATTATATACAGTTCGCAGGAACCAGAGAATCAGCGCGCTACAACTTCGCAGGAAGCAAGTTCCCAGCGCACCACAGCGGCGGAGAAAGCGGCCCTCCCGACCAACGCGGAACGAGCGGCAGGGAGCAGCGATACAGAGGGATCAACCGGGGCAAAACGGCGACCCAGGAGATCCAGCAGGACGGTGCGTTTTGCGCCGTATACGTCGCATTTGGGCGCGGAGGGTGTGGTGGTCGCCCGCGTGCCTTTGAAAGGGCCACCACAGGAGCGTGGCAGCGATGCGGCGGGGCGCCCGGGCCCCTACCGCCCGGCAGAGCTCGCGCGGCCTAGAGCCGCAGGAACCGTCACGCTTCAATCAGCGCACCAAATTCTCGCCCCGGCCCTTACGGGCGGGATGGCCGGTGGTCCTTCAGCCCCGAGGGGGTATAAATCACCCCCCGTCGGAAGAGGCCGGCAGTTCCAGTCATCCGGCGAAGTGTGAGGCATCGGCGACAGTGTATCGTGATATCGTGACGTCAACGCTATACTCCGGACTTCTCTCCTGAACATCGTAGGACTACGGCATCGATTCTAGCACATCCCCTGGACTTCACGTCGACCTTTGCTGTTTTGGTACTCTCCTGGATTTTGGACATTTTGACACGACACGGATTTTCTACTTGGATTTTGGAACTGCGTTTGTATTGAAATGCCTGTTTTGTTAATAAACAAATTTTACCAAGTTATTTTGTTTATTTTGGTCACAACAAAAGAATATTGAATAATTAGTTCAAATGTTGTCTTTAAGGAAGTGTTGTGAATTTTTCCAAGAACACTCCCCATGATACTGAATAAATCTTTTTTGAAAATTTCTTTTTCAAACTTTTCATAATGAAAACACAATTTTCATTATTTTTATTTTTATTTGATATTGTGTTAGTACATTGTGTTTGTACCTTTATACATTTTTAAACAAATAAACACGATTCGTTAACAACTTTCCCTCTCAGAATGGAAACAGGATAGGGATGAGTGTGGGGTTTGACATGTGAGAGTTCTTTCGGGTACGCGGAGGTAATAGGGTAAAACTTGTGCTATGGCACAACACAAGGAACAATCTTTTTAAATTAGCTTAAGTAAAATAGCTTGAAATAATTGAAAAACAAAAATGAAAATGCGCTAGTGTACAATACTTCTTGTTCCCAACAGGGTTTAGGCCATATGACCTGTTCCCGTACCCATTTTCTTCCCAGACTACCAATGTCCCTTCTTCTGTCGTATAGTTAGCCTACAATACTACGTAAATTACTTTGAAAGACAAGTAAATTTGAAATTATGGAAAGAATAGCGCAAGTCACTCGACAACTGTCAACGATTGCAGTCCAAACGCGCTATTTAAATTGTGGTGGTATCTCGTATGTATATCAACGCCCAGCTGTAGCCTCGTATTGTAAATAAAACACCATTTGATATGAAACTCAGTTTCGGTTCCTTAAGGCACTCAATACGCAAACATCGTTTGAGGAACATTCCCATGTACCGAAGTGAAGTCTAAGCCTACTAAACCGTTTCTATCAGTAACAAATGGGACTTAGTACACAAAGATGAAAATATTAGTTTATTTTTTGGCTCTGAACTGCTTTTCTTGAGGTACGTAAGAATGCAGAAAATAATCCTTTTTAGTACACAGATAATTTTCTCAATTTTCCCGCCCCAGCAAGCTGGCGCCCTGACTTCCAAACCCCCATCTGTTCCTCATAACAAATAAAGGAAAATTAAATAATATTACAAAGAGTAGGGTTGTAACTGCCCCATCCGGTATTTTCACACTTTACTTGGCTATCTCAAGTGTAAAACCTTTTCTAATATGTTAATGACAATCAAGGAAAGTGAAAAGTTAACTCTCAAGGAAGATTGAATAATTATTTCAAATGTTATTTTTGAAGAAGTATTAATTGTTCCAAGAACATCTCTCTATAATACTGAATAAACCTTTATTGAAAATTTGTTTTCAACATCAATTGCATTGTTATTTTTGTTCGATATTCAGTAGGTACATTAGAAGTTACTTTTATACATTTTTAAACAAATAAACACGTTTCATTAACGACTTTCCTTCTTAATGGAAAGGATAGACAAATGGATAGGGAAAGGGTGGGATTTTACACGTGAGAGATCTCGCACGGGTACACTAGTTACAATATAATTTCCTTATATTATGATGTTTGTATATAAGATCTATTTCAATTTAAAGATGTTCGTTCGGTTAATTTTTAAAATCTTCTCCTTTTAAAATTGTTGAAATCCTAAACGTTTACGATTTCTTCCGCGGCGGGTAGTGCTGCACTCGCCACGCTCAAATCTTAAATTTTTAATTTATAATAGTGTATATACACTCATCGTCATAAAAAGAAGCTGCACCCCGAAGGACCCTACTGATCCGCTTCAAACTCTGTGAGTATTTTGCACACCATTCGCTAAGGCAATGATTTCGTTTTCACAGTCGACGGCGCCACTGGGGGGTCGAAGGTAGGGGCGTGACGTAGCGCTCACCGGCCGTGACAAGAGTGCTTCAAACGGTCTCGCCGGCTATTGTGACATCGGGTAACGTCGCCAGAGTCACCTGAACGTACATTATGCCTAGATGACGCGTTCGAAAGCCAGTTGTCCAGTTGGACGCGTTCGAGAGAGGCCGCATCGTGGGTGTACGGGAGGTTGGTTCGTCCTTTCGCCGTATTGCTCGCCACCGGTCATACGGACACCACCATCGCCCGTTGTTGGCGGCAATGGATTGAGAAAGGCACCCACACACGACAGGCGGGATCTGGACGCCCTCTAGGTGCCACTATGAGGGAGGATCGACGGATTGTCCGTCACGCGCGAACCGATCCAACGGCAACTATAGGTGCTATTCAGCAGACTGCGCAGTCTTCACTGTCACATGCAGTAAGTGCCAGTAACATTGGCAGGCTGTTGTACAACGCAAGGCTCTCCGCTCGCTGACCGTTACGATGCCTGCCTCTCACGCCCCAGCAACATCGCTACAGACTCACCTGGGTCGGGAACGACGGGCCTGGGGCCATGCAAACTGGCAGCGGGTCATCTTCAGCGCCGAGTCCCGCTTCTGCCTTGATGGCGACGACCACCGGGTTCGTGTCTGGAGGCGCATAGGGGAGTGCCACGACGAGCAGCTTGTGGTATCCCATCACACGTCCCGCCAACCTGGTGTGATGGTGTGGGGCGCGATTGCCTACGATGCCCGTTGACCGTTAGTTTCTCGGGGGCACCCTGGCAGCCGCACGGTACGTTTAGGAGATCCTACAACCGATGGCTGTGCCGTTCGTGGACGCTCACGCCCACGCCCTATTTCAACAGGACAATGCGAGTCCGCATACCTCAGCCATCTCCCGAGCATACCTTGCAGCCGTGGTTACTCTGGCCGTGGTCAGCCGTATCGCCAGACCTCTCCCGATCGAGAATGTTTGGGGTGCTATGGAGCGTGCGATCAGGATCCTATCCCTACCCACCAATCTGAAATAACTGCGCGCTCAGGTGCTAGTTGCAGGGGAAGGACTAGCACAGGACTCCATTCGAGACCAGTGCAACTCCATGTCTCGAAGTCTAGACGAGTGTATTCGGCAACATGGCGGCCCCACGCCATACTAACATGTACCATCTGTGGCCGTGTAACGCAATAAATATGGGTCCTACAAAATGTGAAAATTTAATCATTTTGTATGCATGATACCCTCTTCCTGCCTGCCAAAAATGATCGCAATCCGCCTTGTGCTTCTGGTTGCAGCCTTTTTTATGTCGATGAGTGTACTTCAATTTCACACTTCGCAGTGTAGTAATATAATGAAAATATTGATATTTAATCCAGTTTCGTTGTATTTTGATTTTAAGTATTTTTGATATTTATTAATATTTATATACTCACCAGAATTAGCTTCCAAAATTATTAAAATGTAATAAATACAAATGCTATATATGAATTATATATAACACAAAATCTTGATTAAACGATACTTAATATTAACCATTTTTGACGTGTACTTGTATAATAAAATTTAATAAAAAGCTTTTTAATAGGTGGTACACCTTATCTATTAGTAAGGTACAGATTTGAAAATTATAGGAATATTTTTTTATTTAAAACATTTTATTGTCTCTGATTCATGATAATTATTAAAAGTGAACTACGTGCAAACATTGCTTTTCAGTTATTGTATTATTGCACAATCCAATTTATGTGAATTGTGAAGAGGGAAAGGATGTCTTCAAACACATTTTGTAAATAATACAAATTTATTATTATTAATTGTTTCTAAAAATCATTCAATTATATACGATGCTTACGATCGGGCTCTGTGCACACACAAAATAATTGTATTTGCTAAACTGAACCGCAATTGCCAATGAAAGTATTATTTTCATTATAACCCATGCTCGTGGTCTTACCTTACTCTTTGCTAGCTTGCCCGGCTTCCAGTCAGTAGACGTTGCTTCGACCTCTGAAATCTTGATGGGGAGAGGGGACGCATGCATTCCAGGAATCTAATTTCCTAATAATTCTTCTTTGCTACAATATTCCCTTTCATTAACATACTTCTCGTTATCGTTTTCTACAACACCCCCTTTGTGATACAACTCTCATAACCTCGTTCATTAAGATCCCCTTCCACCGTCTTTTAATTCTTCCACCCGTTGGGCAATCTCATCGTTGTGATCTTGACCGGAGCAGATGGCGAGGTCCAGAGATTGGCACAGCGGATTCAATCGTCCTCTCCGGCGTTGGATGGGTGCGCGTGCGGGAACAATGAACATAGTGGAGACGCCACGTGTCTTCCGCAAAAAATAGCGCTCAAATGAGAGCCACTGGACGCGAACACGTTCATTGGAGCTCAGCGGACGATTAATATGATCATTACAGCGTATTGCCAGGCTCCTTTTATGCTTGATATCTTCTCCGACAGAGAGAGCATCCTTCTGCAGGATAACAATCCGTGTCACGTGTCGTTGATGGAGATGGAGATGATGGACTAACTATGGTGACAGTTGTTTGCTGATTGTGAGTTATACATACAAGAATTGTGAAGCAATGACTAAGTTAAGCCGATAAGCAAAGTGAACTCTGAGCCCTGCAGACCTCGGACAATGTAAGTGTGTATTGAAAAGGTCAGTCAGAGCAACGAAAATATAACACAGCTCAAACCGGCAAAGGTGGCCATCACATTAGGACAGTTTTACACAACCCTCAAGGAATAACCTTTAAGTAGAAGCATGGACTCAGTCGCGAACTCTAGCGGAGGCGACTCGCACTGCTGTAAGAGCTACGCAAAATACATAGAGGATGGAGAGAGTGCAGTGAAATGCGATAATGTGCCAAATGGGAGCACAAAGAGTGCGCCGGACTCACACAAGGCGCGTTTGACATCCTTGGACGCAGGTGATGTAGATTAATTTGGCTCTATGACAACTATGAAACAACAGTTCTCTGTTCACAAAAAGGGGAAATAAAAAAATATACAAGAAAAGGTTCTATGGCATTCATAACTACACAACTAGAACAAAGAATAACAAAGAAAGTGGAGGAAGCTGTAGCTTAAGTACTAAAATATTGAAAGAGGACAACAGCAACTATAACCAGACCTATGGTAATTCAAGAAAAGGAAATGACAAACGTAGTAGAGAAAGAAACTGAGGAAATAGATAAGGAGGAATTAGTATGACACTGTCTTCACAAGGAACGAATCATACGCAAAAGCAAGACGTGTAAAAAGATGAAAGCTGCGCTCAAAAACTGGCAAATAGGACAGACGGAAACAAACAGAAACCACTGGAAACGCAAGTGAATAAAAGGTCTGACAGTCGGGAACTATTCAGAAACAAGGCACCAGAACGAAATATGGGAAAAGTTATAGGCACGAGAACGAAAAATTTCATCATACAGGCAGCGCCACGTAAGGCATGGCTTTACATAGGGAAACTGCATACCAGCACGACACCTGAAGATGTCCAGTTCTTACAAGATAATGAGATATCAGGAGAGAGAGGATGTGAATAACTATAGCTGAAAGGTAGAAATAAATTCTTCAAACTGATAGTGCAACTAAACGACCTAGAAAGTACACAAGCCCCAAATCTCTGGACGGGCAGTATCATGATACGACCTTTTCGGCTCGCTAGGAAACAGGGAGAAAGGTTTCGGCTGTCAGGAGAAAACTAAGCTCAAAACCAGTTTCAACATCCTGCAGAGCACCCCATATGCGAACCTACAACGGATCAAGACACTACTGTGGAACATTGAAGGCATCCAAGATATTTCTAGACGACTTCTTCCAGGAATACATGGTATGTCTTGTAGAAACGATGATAACAAGAGAATGGTCCGAGGGAGAACATATATCCTATTCACATTTTCGCCACTCAAGGAAAAGAAGGAAGACCGAAAGGGGCATCACTTGCCTATTCAAACCAATATTTACACCTATTCCGAGTAATATTCTTCTCTGAGCACGTTCAAATGATCGATACAAGGATGTGCACAAAATCCTGTATTTATTACGAAACGGAGACTCCATCAAACCAAATTGTAGAGGAAATAGACAACATTCTAGGAAAAGTAGACCCCAATAAGCCAGCACCAAAGCAGGCACCGACAAAGGCGGCGGCGGCGTCCAACCGGATTAGCTCCGACCCTCGGTCCGGACGATCGCGAATGGCTCACGCGGGTGGCGCAGGCGCATACGGCTTATGGCGAATGACGTCACGCGATAGCGGATATGACCAGTCATTTGCTCTGCCAGAAAACGCAAGAGAAAGTTTTTCTCTGTGCGTGCAAGCGATTCACTGCTCAGATCGAATTAATGCTTTATGCACATGCCGAGTGGCAAAGTTCGTAATCGGCTACAGCTCTGCTCGCGAATAGCTAAATTTAGTTTCACTGCAAGACTTGTGTGGAAACCCACATCTCTCCCTGGTCGTGGTTATTTTCGAAGTATCTTTCTCTCAGCTTTGCTGACCTAACGAGAGATCCGGTACCCCCCCTTTCTGCTTCAATAGGTCTCTTCTGATTGCGCGAAATCAAATTTTGGTGGAGTGGCGGGGCGTAGTTCCGGTCAATGCCTTGTCCTTTTCGCGATCGAAATTTTCCGTTGCGATGTTTTCGGCGGTTGAGCTCGCGGTGCGTTGTTTTGCTTCTCGGTCGGCGAAAAAGTCGACCTACATAATCGGGATGGCACATGTGCCGACGTTCGTTGGGTCGTAAAACATCGACTGGGTGTCATCTGGGTTCCGGCACTTTGACGTGGGCGCCGCGTGAGATGAACAATGCACTGCCACTTGTCCTCTCCCCTGGGTGCGGGAGTGTTTCGGCCGCGCGCGATGGGCACGGCCGAGCCAAGACGGCGGATCTTTAGAAACGCTTCGGCGAGGGAGGTAGTCATAAACCCCGACCGAGGGTCCGCCCCCCTAAGCAGCCAAGGCCACGGCCGGCGCAGAGCAAGGCCGCGCCTCCAACTACGTCTCGTCAATCGAACTAAATTCTTATAAAATTAATTTTAAATCTATGATACTCCGTTCGCAGCAGGCCGTACCGTTACAATATGGATGGACTTTTATTCTACTGACGCAATGATCATACGCGAGTGGGAAAGAGCAAATAACGAAGTGTGACATATGGTGACAAGATTGCCAGTCATTTTGATGTGTGTGCAACTGAACAGTACCACGAAACAAGTGAAGACTGTGTGTGTAAACTCTGTGGCAAACTGTATCGGAGATACCACGTAATGACGTACGAAAATGGAGTCACCAACATCAACAAATTCTGCTCTGAAAAGTAGCAAATTGATGCACATTGTGCGCTTTTCATATTTATTAATACAAACAAAATCGTTCCACATTGGTTTGAGGATCTCCCGCTTAGTCTTTGGCATCAAATTCATCTTACCACAATTCAACAGGACACAATGGAACGCTACAGGGCGCCTCCTCCGTAGTCACAAAACCACTGGCCCGTAATATAGGGTTGCGTGACTTGTGCGGCGTCTAAGACCACACAGCTCTCCATAACTCACAATTTCAACAATTCCTACCACCTACACCCACATATTTAACAATCCTCCAAATAATTCCCAACATTACTAACTCCCACTAAACATTCTCCAGTTACCACCTCCGTAACTCTAAAGAAATACCTATTATTTGGAATCAACCACCCAAAATTGAAATAATCCCAAACAAACATCCCTTACTTTTCTCATCCTCATCCCAACCCATTCTTTAGTCAGCAAACATCAGCGCGTCTGGATCAGGCAGATGAATTCTTCCCAAACCGTTCCCACGGCCCCTTCCATCAACCAAGCAATAGCTTACAGTATAACCCGCTAGACTGCTCCACTTACTCTGAGCAGGGAAGAGCACAAAGCGCAGGCTCTCAACATGAAGTACCTCTATAAGGACCCATCACTCAATAGATGCCATTAAGTGGTGAATTCGCAACTCAATAGACACTATTACTGGTGTAACACGTCAGAGAGGAAATAAAGTGCTTATAAGTTTAATAAGTTAACAAGTTTTCTTTTGGTGATTCAATGTCCCGCTAAGTTTTCCTGAACATTAGTGTTGACAATCCCGCAAGATTTACGGCTTCCTCTCCTAGCAGGGTTGCCAGATGTTGCGAGCTCATTCCACATCACCACTACGGAATTTCTCGAAATAACATCTACAGGGAAACAAAATTCCCCAACTTTGAAACGAAAATATTCTCCAAATTATGGACCAATAACAGGAGCTGCCCCTTACAATTCCATTGACTGTCCCCTTGAATTCAAATAATTCAAATCAACCAATCATCGTCCTTTGAGCTGTTCGAAATCCTATTTCTTCATTTTCCTCATGTTTTCTTGTCTGTTGTTTTTTCTCTTTCTGATACACAATATGAGAGATAATGACTATTTTTATTCATAATGATTCAGAGAATAGTATTTCTATCTCGACTCTGGATGAAAAGAATTTCCAAAAACAATCCCCAAACCTTTCCCTGTTCATTTTTGTTCCCCATTCTTCATCAAACCGAAAACATCCTCACTTTGGGAACAAAAATACCCAAAATGGCAACCCAGTCTCTTGGAATTACGGAAACTCGACTTTCACTATTGTTATTCTTTGTATTACGATCTAGCTTGGCTTATTGTGAAAGAAACTCTATGTTACTGAAAGAATTATCCATATTTATCATACCGTCAAAGTATTTTTTTCTTGTATTCAATATCCAGTAAATGTTTTAAGAAATAGGATGATATTAAATGTTGCATACCTCACAGGGAATTCGGAAGTATAATTAAATCTGCTGCGAAATTCAATGCTACAGGAAGTACCGGCTGTTGGTATTAGGAGACAATCATGCTATTGTCAACACTGTTTCTCTTCGGGTATGATTGAAAACGTACCTAACGTAAAATTTTGTAACAAAAGCTACCGCAAACTATTTTTACGATAAATTACTTTTTTTGTTATATAAGGTCGCATCAACTACTAGGTTTTTACCCACCACTATTGGATGTAACGTTATGGTATGAGGATGAAACGGTATGGTGATGATACGGGGTGAAAGAACGAATATATACAACCATGCCCGAGGCGGGACACGAACCCGCGACCCCGCGGTCCAAGATCACTACGTCACCAGTCCTCCGCGATCACAGCCACGGGGCCGACAAATCACCTTTAATCAATCAATGTGGAATGATAATCAACGCAGAAAGAAACATCAGTTCGCGAGGCAACGTCAAACGTACCTATATACGTATTGTCATCTTATGAAAATGAAAAATCATACGAGATACTAAATTTAATATCAATATTGTTATCACTTATTTTTACTTTTCCGTATACGTACGTATACACTGGAGTGATATACGTAGTATAGGGAAGTTATATAATGCTAGCGCAAAAAAATGGCCAATTTGCGGCGGAAAAAAATTAATTGTCGCGCCGTGATACCGAAAAAGTGGATAAAACCAGTTGCTAAATTAAGAAAACAAATCCCCTAACATGTGGTGTAGCCAGAAACCCTCTTTTGTGGGTCCTTGATATCGAAAATCCAATTGAAATGAAAGCGTCCGTTTGTCCGTCCGTCTGTGAACACTGCTAGCGCCTAAACCATACGTACGATTTCGTCCAAAATGGATATTCCCCGGTCGATCTGATTCTAGTCGAAGCTTGGAGATTTTGAAAAAGATTCTTCAAAATTTGGGGTTACTTTACATGAAGCCCCCCGGACATTTTCAAAATTTTCTCAAAAACGGCTTCAAATTTTTTCTTTAAATTTCTTGTATGAATAGAGTAAAATACACTTATTAACATGGCATAGGTCCAATTTTCACGGATAACTGAATTTTTGAAAATTGTGAAAGTTTGAATTTTTTTGGACGTCTTTCTCCAACTACAAAATTGAAAATAGAGATTTTTCCTTCAAATAAAATGTGTTCTCCAAAGTGAGTTCTTTTTTTTGAAAATGTTTATATTATGTTGAAAATTTTAGTAGTTTTCGCGCGATATTGCGTGCAATATGTGCAATTTTAAAAAAATACAAAAACTAGATTTTATCAAAAACGCCTCCAATTTTTTTCTTTAAACATTTGGTAAGGATAGTGCTAAATGTACCCTATGAGATGACATAATCGTCATATTGCTGTATTCTTTTGATTTTTCAAAAATTGCGAAAATGTAATTTGTTTTTACTTGTCTCTCACGTCGTTAATATTTACACTAGCGGCGAATTTTTCACATTATTATATTTATGAGTACATGTGCGTAAAGTTTATCAAAAACACAATCGTTTTCTGTGAAAACTAGCTCAAATTTCCGCATTTTCAGAAACGATCAAACGCCATTTACTCATATACGGCTACAAATGTTTTCTTCAAAGTTTTGTAACGGATAGTGCTAATTACACTCTTTAATATGACGTAAAGTTTATTTTGAGTTTTTTTGTTTTTCCAAACATTATATAAAGGTAGTTTTTTTAACTGAACTCTCACATCTTTAATATTCATATTACCAGCAATTTGTAAACATTATTATATTTGTGAGTGTAAGTGCTTCAAATAACAGCAAATAAAGTATTTTGAAAACTCAAAAAATTTTCTGTGAAAATGAGCTTCAAATTCGCATTTTTGAGTAGCGCTAAAACAAAATTTTCTTTAAAAACGGCACATCATTTTTGTAAAGCGAAAATTGCCATTTAGGGCTAGATTTTGTGTTCTTTAATAGTCTAAAATTAATATTTCCGTTCTAACCAATACGGAAACCGAAAAATTAAGAAAATGACAAAAAAATATAGTTTTGGGCGGTGATAGATGGTACCTGGCAAGAAAGAGTATGTGGCAATTCCGAATAGCTAGCGAAGACCCAAGGAAAAAGAAAACTAATACTGGAAAGTCTGTGGCCATTCTGTAGCACCACTAGTTTATTTTTGATCACATATTTTTCTACTGCACCTGAAAATAAACTTTGAGTAAAAAGAGTTGTGTTTCTTTGTTGATTTTCATACACAATAAAATTTAATTATGGAAAACAAGAATAATTAAGAGAAAAGTCTTTCTGATAGTGTTTATTAGTCTCTGAAGAACTTCAAACTGAATGAAAATTCAATATTTTCATTAAAATTAAAATTTATTATTAAAATTTTAATCTCAGCCCTTCGATTTTTTCATATTATTAATTGCACTGCTAACAAAGGGATGTGTTTTTATTTTCCCCCAATATGATCCTAGCTCCATACAGTCAGAAAGTGCTGGTCCATACTCCGGGCAATCCGGATTTTTCCCCACGGTCGGATCTGTAAACATACAGTAAAAGAATGATATTTATAATTACAAGTAAAGAAATACGTGCAATTAAAAGTAAAATGAACACCTTATCCTATTTGATTTTGCGTAAAATATTAAACATTTTGAAAACTGTATATACTTAGATTTTGAAAACATGAAAAGGATTAACACACAATCATACACGGGATAAAACTGTGTAATCTTGTGTTGTATGTTTGTTACGATGTGCGTGTGTTTCGTGTGAATATACACGTAATAAAAGCTCTCAAGAAATTATAGAGTAATGATGAAGTGAGACCGGAAAATATGTAACATGAAACGTCAAAATATGTGGATAAATAGGTAATGAAAGCAGTGAGAATATGTAATAAATATGTAAAATCGGATATATTATGTAATATTAAACTACACTAATTATAAAACACATTTACCTAATGCAAAATTACATTTTCAAAAATGTCCTAACAAAGTTAAAAATAATACAAATGTTTTAAAAATTATTTCGAGAGCACAAGTTGATGCACATTTTGCACCATACAACTGTCACATCAGTAATAAAATCTTCTTCTATTGCTCTCCAGAACGGTACTTTAGCAGCCAGACTAGACGCAATATAAGCCGTCGTACAAATTGGCGGTATCTGCGACCAGCAACCAATCACTGCAGTGTGCAGCATTCTCATGGAAGTGTCGACGATCGCCAAAGTTTCTCGGAAATTAAGGTTAAAGATCAGGAAACGCTGCGTCATTTACACTTTTCACATGGGGAGGAGAAAATGATCTCAATCGCTGACGCGCGCTTCCCGCCACTGAGATAACTAAAGCAGCGTAAGAACATCGCGTCTTAATTAAAATTTTTGTAGTCTGCATGGAACATTTCGTAATGCCTTGTAACACTACTCCTTTTTGTTAATAAATACTTCCTGCATATTAAACAAAGTCCACCACCTCCGCGCTCACTCACATGAAATCAAGAGCCCACTCGAATTGAAAATTGTTATACGGCTCCGTGCGTCCCGCCATAACCACCTTGTGCATCCCTGAGAAATCGGAGCGCGCTTCGCCGCGGGCACTGCGTGCTCTTGCAGAGTTGGTGTTGTCCTCTATTTTCAAAAAAACTGTTTGGTCAATGGGTGGTAACAGTGATATAGAAAATATTCAGAAGCCCATAAAAAACACAGTGTAACTAAAAATCACCGTCAGTCACATTCATCAATGAGAAAATATTTGGGAAAGCAAGATCAGAGTACATGCTAGATTCTCAGAAGAAAGTAAGAGGCTTTCAGTACAACGAACTTCTCTGTCTCTCTCTCTCTCTCTCTCTCTCTCTCTCTCTCTCGCACTCCTCTCTCTCTCTCTTCATTTTCCATATTCCTCATTTAATTTCCTAAACATATAATGTGCATCGTCTTCATCCTCTGCGAATATCACTTGGTCAACTGCAAAACTTAGTGAATATAACATATCGCCATTTAATTTTATTCCCATTCTTTCACTTTTTTCTTCCAATGTTTTGAAGGCTTCTCCTAGACAGATTTTCAACAGAGTTGGCGCAATGTAACGCCCCTCTCTTAGTTCTCCTCTTATCTTTATTTCTTTTGATATGTTATTTCCTAACTTGACAGCGATACAGTCCTTAATATATATGCTCTCTAATCGCCTTAATATATATACTTTCTAATCGCCTTAATATATATGCTATTAATATGTTGATTTTCCATGGCTATCCCCACTTTTGATTGGGGAACAATGTCGTACGCCTTTTGTAAGTCAATATAGACTAGGTGTGTCTCACGGTAATGCGCCAGCTGCTTATCTGTAACTTGTCGAATGGTAAATATATTATCTACGCAGGATCTGCCTTCTCGAGAGCCACTCTGTTCTTCCATTTCATTATTTCATTTTCCAATCTGTTTTTAATGAGTTTACCATATATTTTACAAAGAAAAACTCAGGACGGTTATACCTCCTTTATTTCCTCAGGACGGAGCATTCCTCCTTTATTTCCTTTTTCAAGTACATTGGAGATGTTAACTACATTAAAGACTTCTGGTATCCAACGACACCTGAGGCACGCATTAAATAATTCCTAAAGCTGTTCGAACAATACTGATGGTGTACTAACCTACCTGGTCCTGGAGCTTTACCACTTTTGAAGCTTTACAATACTTTCTCAACTTCTATTGGTGTTATATCTTCTACAAGGTTGTCAGATGTACCCTTCAGCTGATTTAAAGTTCCTGTGGAAGTTCTTCATAATACTTACTAGGCGTATAAGCTGCAAATATCCATATCTCATTTCATTTGTTCTCAACTGTTTCAACACTTTCCACGCCTCCTGTGATCTTGAGCCTCCAATTTCTAGCCTCCGACTTCTCTGCTTATTCGTGTATAAGTTTTTGTCTTCTAGATCACGGGTCGTCAGACACTTTTGATGGGGTTTTTCTTCTCCCATACCATTTCAGAAAATTTGTCATTTCACCAATACGTCCCAGTCTTCTGCTGCTTCCTTTCAATTACACCCAAATTTGCATATGCTGCTTCGTGTACATATTTTGCTTTATCTCTGAGCATTGCTTCCGGACAGGACTCATTCACATTTTGCAATTTCCCACTTAGCCTGAACTTACACAAGAACGCACGATGGGTCTTGTAGTAAATTAACTTTGTACTTAATATCTGTGTCTTTTCTTATAAACCCTTCTTCTCTTATTTGATCTTTTACTTTTCCATTTTGGAAGGGGAAAAGACAATTGGCTCGCAGAAGGAAATGGTCAGATTCGCACTCTGCACTTCTATATAACCTACATTCTTCCAGTCTGGTGTTATTCCTCTGTTTACCAATGATATAATCAGTTATATAATGTAATTTCCTTAATGCCTAGAGCCAAGTGTATTTATGGATAATTTTGTGCTGAAAAAATTCCATATCTTTAATTCATATCGCTCGCAAATATCGTATCTCTAATCAGAAAAATGTGTCACTTGTCCATTCATTAAATTCTGAAAAATATATTTACCTCCATTGCATATTAAATTAAGAGGAATAAAAAATTTCGTAAAAGCTATGGATAAACTTTCTGATGGATTCTTGAAGTTGAATCGAAATGTCCCAAAGTAAGCGAAGCTAAATTGAAAGTAGAGATTTTTTCTGACCACAATTGTGGTCATTAATGGCTGATGAATATTTTGAAGGACTATTAAATCTATTGGAAAAAGCAGTCTGACAGTCTTTCAAAAATTTATATTGCGATTTCCTTGGAAACCATGAAGCAGAAAACTGTCGGACATAGTGGCTGATCAGCATTCTTATAAAGATATGGGATGTAACATGTCTGAAAATTCACTTCTTAGACTGACTTAAAACTTCCTTCGGAATATCTTGGAGCTGTCAGCAATGAGCATGGTGAGCGTTTTCATCAGTACATTTCTGCAATGGAAAGCACGTATTAAGGCAAGTGTAGTTCTATTACGTTGAGTGACTACTGTTGAACCAAGAAGAGAGATGTTCCAGATTCAGAGTATGCCCGAAAATCATCATTACCACTTTAGGTACTGAATGGGTGGTCAGAATGTAAGTCAGGGCTAGTACGGTACCGTTTAGAGTTGCTGATCGTCGCTAGTTACTGATTTTATTAAAAATTATAAAAAGTTCAAATGTATATCACACAAAACTCCTGCCTGTTGGGGAAAAACCGAAATGATATTTGAATTCAGTATGAAAAATACAGAATCTGTTATTTACATTCTTGAGAAAGAAAAAAGTTTATTTTTGTAGACCAGTGTAATTTGGATTCTCTGCATTTTCCGGAGTTGATCATTGTGGATAACTTTCAAGAATATTCAACCTGTTTTCCAGAAAAAAGCTTTTCAACTTTTAATAAGCACTTATGCTTCTGTTTTTGACTTCATTATTTTCAGATCACAACTAATTGTCACATATTTTTCGGAAGACATGCGCCAGAAATTAGTAAATAATCTTCTACATTTCATCAAAACCAATGAACTAGAAAAGGTCTTCATTGAAGCTACAAAGTTGTGTTAATTAGTTTTAACAGTTCCCGCAAGTAGTACGTCAGTTGTACAAAGTTACTCAAAACTGAAAAACAAAAAAAATTATGTTCGCAATACTCACGGGCAGGAATGACTTACCAACCTGTCACTAAAAGCATCGGAAAGGGACCTGCTTAGAAGATTAAAAAACACATTTGGCAAACAATGAAGGTTTTAGCTATGCTTCAAGAAAAAGGTACGAATTTTATGTTGGTAGGTATTTTTGTTTCATTTATTGCATGCATTTTATATTTTGTTGCACCCAAACTAAGTCCTTCCCCACACATATTTATTTCTCAACATAACAATTACCACTGCAGTGTTTCAGATTGAGAGGTGCTAGGATTCATGTTTGCGTAATGAATTGCAGTTCGTTGACGATGAAGTGAACGGTCCACCGGTGATTTTAGAAAAGTCCCAATTTCCGAAAGTGAAAAAAAGGAAGAACGAGGCCATTACGACAAACAACAAAATAAGAAAGAAAGTTCGGAAAGGTATTTGATAGTGAAGCTTTCTGGAAAAAGTAAGTAACATGAAATCAAAATTGAAGAAAAAAAGACCTGAAAAAACTGGACACAATCGGATTAAATTGGTAGATTGGAAGAGAAAATTACTGAAAGCTAAGAGATTGGAATAATGGAAGGGAACATGCATTTGGTATTGCAGAGAAAGACTGCAGCCGAGACGTCCAAATAGCACGCCCCTTCAACTAGTAGGCAATCTCATGGCAAAAGAACTGCAATACCTAGTGTTGGTACAGCAGTATCGCACAAAAAAGTGCAACAAGTATATTAGAAGAAAAGGATGACGATGCATCATGAGAAGTCCACATAAAATATTGTAATTGACGGCTCATATTACAATCTATAAAATCAGTATTAATGTAAATTCAAAAACAGGAGTATTTCTTGCGAAATTTTGTGTCAAACATAGGCAATTTTTATTTTCACTAAACCATTTTTCTTAAAAAAACGCACATTTTTTTATTAAATTGGGATCTTAGCATAAAAGAATCTTAAGAGAATGGTATAGGTTTGATATTCGTTAAAATGCCTAACTTTGCAAAAAAATTAAAAAGTTAAAAAACTTTCGGCCTCTTCCTACAACTACAATTGTGAGGATACAATTGTTTTTCTTAATGAAATGTGCTCATCAAAAAACATTTTCAAATAAGGTCATGTTGCATTTTTCCAAAATTTGTGAATTTGGAGTAATTTGGGCATCAAAATTAGTTGCCAGCTTCCCTAAGAGAACTTTAACCTGAGAGAATTTTAAAACAGTGCTAAAAAAATTGTTTGGTAATCTATTTTAGAATCCTGAAATACAGACAATAAATAACGAAAATACATTATTTTAAATACATAAAATTTTATAAACTGTAAAATAACAGGCTGTCTTAGCTTAAACATAAAGAATGTTATTATTTGTATTTAGAACGATTATAAAGCGAATAGGATTCGACGGTATTGATATATTGAACAATTATAGTAATTTATAATAATTTATAAAAATGTTTGTTAATTTTACTTTGCAATATTTGTAATATATGAAATAACAAATGCTAGAGTTCAATAAATATAAGATTCGAATAACGCGACAAAATTCCCCAATGATCTTGGTATTGTAGCATTGACATGGTTCAATTCCTGTAGCTCATTGAAACAAAACTCCTTTCAACTGTTGAATGAGTATTCTCTTCATTTTTAAATGATAAATCTTTTTTTAAAATTTTATTTCTTCTTGCTCGGCATTTCTGCCTTTCAAGGGCGTTTATATACAATTACATAACGTTTTAGGATGAACCATCCTCAGGTCTCTCAATACTCTTTATGTAAATCTAAAACATTAAAAATGCTTGACAATAATGCGGCAATAAAAGAGGTGTTTATTCGTTATAACAGTAGTTTATATTCATCGACGCCAGTTGAATGACTGTTTTCCTTTGCAGTTTTTATAGTACATTTGTACGCTAGTTTAATTATTAGTAATATTTAATATTGTATTCTACAATTTGTATTCTCAATATATTGATATATTTCTTTCAAGCAATCCGCAAGGCTTTTTTGAAATTTGCACAACAATACCGCAATGGATATTTGAGAAGTAAATTGTTGTTCAACTACAAAATAGTTGCAGTGATAAAATAAATCTGTTTTTTTTAGTAGAGCTTGTGTTTACAAATTATACTTTTAAAAATTATTCGAGACCTATTTTGTAATCACTATTTTGTCCGTGTTGCGGGGTATAGAACATACGTATATTCACTGAACGAAAGGTCACGTATATATGCATATGTTAGCATTTCATCAGTAATATATTCCACATTATAGTCTTCCAATATTTCAAAGAATATAAAAAAATATCGTCGATTATCCTTTTTTTTGTAATATGAGTTTCGCTTTTTGGGTACATATTTTGAGAGTTGAAAATTAAACAAGAATTTCGAAAACTTTAAGATTTATTTTATATTTTTACTTAATAAACACGTAGCTGTTTCTTGGCCATAGAATTAAAGAGTACATTTTACTATTTTAAATGTTTTTACATTGGATACGTTTGGCCACAGACACTAGTTTTAAAAAATTGTTGAAATAGAAATACACTGAATAACAATAGTATGAATGAATGAATATAGTGTGTGTATTAGCAAGAGTATGTGGCAAGTTCGAATAGCCAGCCGAAACCAAAGGAAATAAAAACTAATACGGGAAAGTCTGTGCCATTCTGTAGCACTACTAGTTTAGTATGCAAAGTAGTTAATTATTATATTTTTTATTTTAAGCTCAAGTTTCTTCTTTATTCTTGTTGTTGGCTGGGGGGAAGAGGGGTAGGTCTGATAGAATAAAATTATTTTAAGTGATGTCCATATGTGGCAGACCAACGATAATACATTAAAACTTGCTCAATGCGGAAAGCGGATATCTGGCTAATGTGAACTTAAATCGCGGTTCTGCCAACCAGAAATTCTACATTATTACACTGCATAATGCGGAATCATGTCTAATACGAAAAAAATCTGGTCCCCTGAAGTTCCGGTTTGACCAAGTTTTACTGTATAAATATGATAAACTCAGAAATATACAATTTGTCTGCGGCTGGTCCCACAGATAGGAATACGTTACGACAGAAAGTTGAATTGTGCAATTAGTTGGCTTCAAATAATAATCCGACGCAAACTGTGTGTACAGAGTAAAACTTCATTTTTGTGTGAATGAGAAGAGCTAATTCAGGTGGTAACTAACAAAGTGCAGTTATGATCAACCACGAACTATTGAATACGCAGTAATATTTGAAGAGATTTTGTACGTCATTCACATACAATGGGAATGGACGAACACAATAGTGTGATCGAGCCGTAATGTAATGATCACATTGGTCACCTTCCACTTCTGAGTAGCAAGTGTGGAATCTATGATGGACAAAGTGAGTTCGTGGAAGATTTTCTCGGGATTCTCCCATCTCCCTTTCCCTTTGCCTCCCACCATTGCACCAACAAGCGATACTCCTTGCATTCACCTAGCAGTATCATCGTGCATTACTATTATTTTCCCAGTCAACCCCCTCGTTATTCCGGCTCTAATCCCGCAATTTTAAAGGCGCTTTCTACACTCAACTATTCCGGCTGCGGGCCAGTGCAGCGATGATAGTGCTCTGAACAATTTTAAAATGAGCTTGTTTAGCTTTACAACCACGATTTCTCAACATTACATTTTGATTCTAAGTGCAATCATTGAATTCTAAGTGCAAGAATTTTTCGAATTTTGTTAAAAAAATATTGAATTTTATTACTTTAATCTGGCATTGATTACTGTGACGTGTACAGAAATACATTTTAGTTATAAGTTTAAAAAGTTGCTTATTCGTTGAACACTTTTCTCTGCTAGAGACCGCCGGTTAACGTATATTTGTATTAAAAGAACTCTTACCTTTTCTGCATTTCTTAAACTTCACTTTCATTTCTTCCGGATCTATATTGACAATTTTTGTGTTATCCAATAGAGCCATGTTACGTTCAATCATCTGAAATAACGACAATAACAATGGTAAATTCTTTATTATGCGATGATCATAGTTTCAAATTTAGAATCTTCGGAATAGTTTCATAAGAAAGTACAAGTAAATATTACAGTCAGCGTAGCATTTCACTGAATCGCAGAGTTATCCCATGTCAATGAGGATTTTAATTTAAAATTATTGTTTCATTTCTCCAAAATGGATATTCCCGAATATGTCGAACTGAACACGAGACATTTCGAGTTTGAACGGATATTAGTTTTACACTACTGCTCACGCAGTACATTGTAAAACGGCGAATTTTCAACAAAAAAATCTCTTATTAGCGGGCACTGATAATAAAAAACCGAATAAATCTTGTCCCCATATACACTAAATCACTTTCCCTAAAACGTTGTTTAGTCACAATCCATGTTTTGTGGGTCCTTGATACGATTTACGATTGAAAAACGATTTACGGCAAAACGTTTGTCCGCTTGCCTGAGAACAACGTTAGAGGCAAAACTGTAAGCAAGATTTTTACCAAAATAGATATTCCCCAACCTGTCTGACTGATGTCGCGACACCTTGAATTTGAAACCGATATTTTAATTTTTTGGGTTCTTCAGAGAGAGGGGGCGGATGCTCCCCTCTCTCTGAATGGTGAGAAACGGCGGCGAAATACACGTGAACTTGCGGAGGTTTCCCTCTCCAGGTATTTCGCTTAGCATTGCACCGCCTTAACAGGGACAAGCTCTAAATTCCCAACTCCCAACATCCCAACATGTGTGATAGTGTACTGCCTGTGTGTGTAAATAAGGGGAGAAGATAGGGTAAGGAAGAGGAAAGAAAGATCGGTTCGCGGCATGTTTAAAAGGGTCTCTGTCATTTGCTGCCCTGGGACAATTTCATAATTTTCGACAAAATCGGTTCAATTTTTACTTTCCCGTATACGTACGTATACACGAAGTGATATACGTAGTATAGAGAAAGATATGTAATGCTGCGCGAAACTAGTGGTACTACAGAATGGCACAGACTTTCCGGTATTAGTTTTCTATTTCTTTGGGTCTCCGCTAGCTATTTGGAATTGCCACATACTCTTGCCAGCTGCCATCTATCACCACCAAAAGTACATTTTTTTTTGTCATTTTCCCGTTTGGCCGTTTCCTATTGGTAGAACGGAAACATTAATTTTAGAATATTAAAGAACACAAAAACCTAGTCATAAATGGCCATTTTCTTTTAAAAATGATGTGCTCTTTTAATGAAAATTGCGTTTTAGCGCTACTAAAAATGCGAAATTTGAAGATCATTATCACAGAAAACTTTTCAGTTCTCAAAATACTTTATTTGAAGTTATTTGAAGCACTTATACTAACAAATATAATAATGTTTACAAATTGCTGGTAATGTGAATATTAAAGATGAGAGAGATCCTTTAAAAAAATTACATATGTGTAATTTTTGAAAAAACAAAAAAAATTCCTCGAAATAAACTTTTAGTAGAATTTTGAGCTTCTTTTCACAGAAAACGGTTGTATTTTTGGGAAAGTTTACTTGACATTATTTAAAGCACATATACTTATAAATATAATAATGTGAAAAAATCGCCGCTAATGTAAATATTAACGACGAGAGAGATAAGTCAAAGAAATTACATTTTTCCGATTTTTGAAAAAACAAAATAATAGAGCAATATGGCGTTTCGTCATCACATAAAATACATTAGGCACTATCACTTCTAAAAATTTTAAGAAATAATTTGGAGCCGTTTTGAGAAAATCTTATTTTTGTATTTCTTTTTAATTGCACATATTGCACGCAATATTGCGCGAAAACTACTAAACTTTTCAAGCAATGTACAGGATCTTAATGAAAGAACTCATTTTGGACAACAAATATTATTTGAAAGAAAAATCTCTATCTTCAATTTTGTAGTTCCAGAATGACGCCGAAAAAATTTTAAACTTTTGCAATATTCGAAAATTCAGAGTTATCCACGAAAATCGGATCTATGCCACCTTAATAAGTGTATTTTACTCCATTCATACAAGAAATTTAAAGAAAAATTGGTGCCGTTTTTAAAAAATTTTGAAAATCCCTGGGAGCTTTATGTAAAGTACCCCGAAATTTTATAGAATCTTTTTCAAAATCTCAAAGCTTTGACTAGAACCAGATCGACTGGGAAATATCCATTTTGGAAGAAATCGTACGTATGGTTTAGGCGCTAGCAGTTTTCACAGACGGACGGACAGACGGATGGACAGACGGGCGGACAGAAGGGGCGGACAGACGGACGGACGGACAGACGGGCATTTTCCTTTCAATTGGTTTTTCGGTATCAAGGACCCACAAAAGAGGGTTTCTGGCTACACCACGTGTTAGGGGATTTTTTTTCTTCGAAACATTCTTCAATATTGGAGACCACATAAGTTATTTTATTCATTTGCGGATAAGTTATTGCTTATTATTGCCTTCCATAAGGAGTTCGATATACAGTGTATAACTTACGTAGATTGGAATGATCGAGGAACACATGAAAACAGTTGATTGATGCTAATCTTATGGAGGGAAATGTGAAAGGGAATTTTGGGAGGGAAATATGAAAAGGCAAACCAAGTCAAGGCCAAAGGCCCTCGAGCTTTCTGTCGCCTGAGATCATTAGAAACTCTATAACGCCGTTGGTGCATAAATAACTATTATATACCTTTTTACTTCCGATATATACTATTATTTATCCATTATACCTCCCTGACCTACCCTAGACCTACATCATGTCGTTTACGACATTCACATAGTACGAGTACGTAGTTGCAAGTTCGCACTAAGGAGGACTCCGAGAGGCTTCAGATGTGAGTTTCAAAGATGACGAATATTCGACATCAGTGATTAATTTCAGCCTTTGTGAGAATGAGAATTAAATACTCCGCTCACTAATATGTCTGTGTGTAGCTTCCTTTCAGCCATTTTCATTCGGATACCAGCGCAATTCTCTAATCAACAGAAACTGCGCGCGATCCTTTTCTCCTCTCACTCCCACATTCTATTTTGCTCCCCGTAATCTGGAAAAGTCTCAATAGTACAACAAAAAATTTCATTCAGAATAATAGCGAGAGAAATATCCATTCAATACCCAACGGGCTGACAATCCGTTTTTAATTCTTTGCACAACATGTTTTAATGTCGGATTTGAAATTTATACTCACCTTTATTAACTCAGGAGCCATGCAGTCCATCGCTTTCTGAAACAAAATTTTATTAATTAGAAAAATGCTACTACAATTGTAAATTCAATTAGTATTATCAGTTTTGCACTAGTCCGGAAACATTTGAGAAATAGCTTAGAGATCAAACTAGTGTTAAGGATTTAATTCTTTTAATGTAATTCACCCAACAATCACCTAACAGTCACCTAACAATTAAATGGGTTTAATAATGTTATGGTAAACTCTTAAACATTGGGCCAGCATTGGTTTTCCAAAAACTGGCTGAATAAAAATTGTGGAGGATATGGCAATGCCGAAAGCTAACCCAGAGTAAAGAGATTATAAAACTAACAAGAACGAAAAAGTCGGTGCAATTCACTAGTGCCACTAGACACTTTCTCGTTTATGAATAATTGATTGCTGTTTCTGAGCATGTCAATTGCTATTACCGTTGGTCCCGTTAGTGTAGCGTATATTCAACACCGGGAGGTGGCGGTGCTCCCCTCTCTCTGAATGGTGAGAAACGGCGGCGAAATACACGTGAACTTGCGGAGGTTTCCCTCTCCAGGTATTTCGCTTAGCATTGCACCGCCTTAACAGGGACAAGCTCTAAATTCCCGACTCCCAACATCCCAACATGTGTGATAGTGTACTGCCTGTGTGTGTAAATAAGGGGAGAAGATAGGGTAAGGAAGAGGAAAGAAAGATCGGTTCGCGGCATGTTTAATAGGGTACTACTCTGTCATTTGCCTGATATGGATCAGAGAACCACAGGAAACTACCGATCAGAGCAGCTGACCGTTAGAGTTCTCCATACAGCAGCTGATTTCCAACTAGGTAGAGTCGCAAATGCGCTAACATCGGGACTCAAACCCTGGGATCAACCGCTCAGAGCCTCTTTAGAGACAGTTACAACGCTGGTTCTGTACTAAACGTCGGATTTTCTGTACGCAATATTATGACAAACTACCGATTCGACAACCGATCATACTGTAAATACGAGATGCGCGTAGTGAAAGTTTCTGTGATAATGTTGAAACAAAAATGTTAAAAACTAATGAAGCAAATTATTAAATCGTCAAGAAAAAAGAAAAATGTTATGTAATTTAAGGGAATTGTAATTTGTTTTGTTCAAGTAAAAATTAAGACAGAAAGTGAAAGGAATTGTAATAGCCTTTTGGTTAAACATAAGGAAATAAGTGGACTGCCCTCAGGAACCACGTTGAAGGGATTACTGCATTTTATTCAGTAACTTACGTTGAGCACACTCGATCCCATTTTAACCGAAAATCTAACCCAGAGAGATCCCGATCCTCACGATATCTCCAGCTCTGCCTGGGGTAATCCAGTAGAAATCTTCAGTTGCTGTCGAATATTAGCGAGGAAGGTAAGTTGTGCACAATGTTCGCGACTTCCTGCCGAGAACTCCTGGCACCCAGCATAGACAGTACGCACCCCGTTATACAGTATATTAGTATTGTTATAAAGTAAAAATAATAATTGCACTAAGGAACAAATATTTTTTTCATACCTCTCGGATGAAAGTAGGTGATTTCAAAGGAAACGATCATGTGAATTTCGAAAATCGTTATAAACAATTTCTATCACGCAAGCTTCCAAAGATTTAACATATTTAGTATTTGAAATAAACAAAATCCTATACTAATTTCCGCGTGGTCACTTCCGTTTAATTACTAGAAAATTTTTATGAGCATGCTTCATACGAGGTAAGAACAAGAAAAAAGGATCACTGGTTTTATCCACTTTTTCGTTATCCAGGCCCGTCAATGATTTTTTTCTGCCGAAAATTCGCAATTTTCTCACGCAGCATTACATAACTTTCCCTACACTAAGTAAAAAGTGGATAAAGCCAGTTGCGAAATTAAGAAAAAATCCCCTAACACGTGGTGTAGCCAGAATCCCTGTTTTGTGGATCCTTGCAAAAAAACAATTCAAAACAAAACGTCCGTCCGTCTAGTCTGACCCTTTGTGAATACCACTAGCGCCTAAACCATACGTAGGATTTTTTCAAATTGAAGAAACTCCTGTCGATCTGGCTCGAGTCGAAGCTTTGAGGTTTTGAAAAAGATTCAATAAAATTTGGAGGTACACTGTCAGAAATTTCCGCATTACTTTTAATGTAAAAGTACATTAAAGTAAGTATCATGTACGTAAATGAAATTTAATGTACACGTACAGTAATTTTAAAGTACTTGTGCATTAAATGTAATGTACGTGTACAATTAAATTTACTGTATGCGTGTACATTAAATTTACTGTACGTGTAAATTAAATTTGCTGTATGCGTGTACTCAAGTCCTTATTTTATCACAAATTCTACTGCTAATCCTAGAATTAGCAGTCTCAATAATTCAGTCATACGTATTTGCTGTACTAACTACATTATATTCAAGAGAAGTTAATTAATGTCAACACATCAAAATCATCCATTTCACTTAGTTAATATCAGCCCATGACCTATTACAGGAGCCATTGGTGCCATAACAATAGCAGCAGGCTTAGTTAGCATATTCCACCAATTTATTAACAAAGGGAATAATAAGTATTTATTAATATATAAGCATTTATTTAATAGTTATATATATAAATAAATACACCGCATATAATACAAATTAACTATAAGTATTCTAGAATTTACTTCTATATGCATACACACTAAAGTGGTGATGATTATTAATAAATTTATTATATATATATAAATAACCCCAATAGGACTATTATTCTGTAAATTGTAATATAATTAACAAGATCTTATATACTAAAGGGTAATTTAAAATTACCAATCCACAGGAGCACAATCTTATCCAATATAAAAAAGATTGTGCTCCCCCACGTGGATTGGTAATTTTAAATTTCCTCTCACATCAACAATAAAATAATTTACACTTAAATACCTGAACCAACATATAAGAAATTACTATTAAAGTTAAAATGAAATGCCTGAATAAAGGATTATCTTGATAGGATAAATTATGTAAATTAGTTACTTTCATTGAATTTAATAGAATTAAACTATTACTTAAAAACTCAAAATTTCCCGTGCATCATACACCAAAATTCATAATTAAAAAGATAAGCTAATTAAGCTAATGGGTTCATACCCCATTTATAAAGGTATAAATCCTTTTCTTTTTAATTTCAATATTTAATCCTTCAAAATCATTATTTCTAGTCATACTAATTTTAGGTACTATGATTTCTATTAGATCTAATTCATGACCAGCCACATGAATAGGTTTAGAAATCAACTTACTAGCCTTTATTCCATTAATCTCATCAAAAGATAATATATTATCAACAGAAGCAGCAATAAAATATTTTATTATCCAAGCCATAGCATCATCAATATTATTAACTTTTGTCATTCTTAATTCAATCATGAACATAAATATTATAAATGAAAATGCCACCAATTCAATTATTTCCATCACCTTGTTTTTAAAAATAGGCGCCGCACCTTTCCATATATGATTCCCTTCTGTAATGGAAGGGTTATCTTGACTAAATTGCTTCATTTTAATAACCTGACAAAAACTAGCTCCATTTGTTATCCTATCATATTTATCATATTACCAGCCTATTATGATTTTTGTGATATTATCTTCAATCCTCATCGGATCGATTGGTGGATTAAATCAAACATCGTTACGAAAAATCATAACCTATTCATCTATCAACCACATTGGTTGAATATTATTAGGACTAATAATATCAGAGAACCTTTGACAATTCTATTTTATTATTTACATTATCCTCTCAATAACCATTCTCTTAATCTTCTTCAACTTATCATCACAACATTCCAATCAAATCCCTCTCAGATGAAACTCATCAACAATTAAATTTTTCATTTCAGTCAATTTAATGTCCCTTGGAGGTCTTCCACCTTTTTTAGGATTTCTACCCAAATGAATAATTATTCAAAACTCATGCTATAACAACATAGAATTTTTAGTACTAATTATAATCTTATTCACATTACTTACTCTATTTTATTACTTACGATTGATAATATCATCATTCCTCATTAACGTAAATCAACTAAAATGGAATCACCAATCAATTCAAAAGTTAAATAATCCCTACTTGATTTCCCTTTTAACAAGAATTTCACTATTCACATTACCGCTTTACCCAATCATATTTTTCAGAATTTAAGGCCTTAAGTTAAAAAAACTATTAGCCTTCAAAGCTGAAAATGAAATTCATATTTTTAGGCCTTAGTAAATTACACCTTTAGAATTGCAGTCTAAAATCATTATTGAATATAAGGCCATGATAAAGGAAATTATATTCATGAAAAGATTTACAATCTATCGCCTATCTTCAGCCACTTTATCGCAACGATGATTATTCTCTACTAATCATAAAGACATTGGAACTTTATACTTCATTTTCGGAGCTTGAGCTGGAATAGTAGGTACCTCTTTAAGTATCTTAATTCGAACGGAGCTAGGACAACCAGGTTATTTAATTGGAGATGATCAAACATATAATGTTATCGTAACTGCACATGCATTTGTCATAATTTTTTTCATGGTTATACCAATTATAATTGGTGGATTCGGAAATTGATTAGTACCCCTAATATTAGGTGCACCCGATATAGCCTTTCCTCGAATAAACAATATAAGATTTTGACTTTTACCACCCTCACTAACCCTTTTATTAACCAGAAGAATAGTCGAAAATGGTGCAGGGACAGGATGAACAGTTTATCCACCTTTATCAACAGGAATCGCCCACGCCGGAGCATCTGTTGATTTAGCCATTTTTTCATTACACTTAGCTGGAATTTCATCAATTCTGGGAGCCGTTAATTTCATTACAACTATAATCAATATACGAGCACCTGGGATGTCATTAGATCAAACCCCATTATTTGTATGAGCTGTTGGAATCACTGCCCTCCTCCTATTATTATCTTTACCTGTTCTTGCGGGTGCAATCACAATATTACTAACAGATCGAAATCTGAATACATCATTTTTTGACCCCGCAGGAGGGGGTGATCCCATCTTATATCAACACTTATTTTGATTCTTTGGACATCCAGAAGTTTATATTCTAATTCTACCTGGATTTGGTATAATTTCACATATTATTAGTCAAGAAAGAGGAAAAAAGGAAGCATTTGGTACCCTTGGTATAATTTATGCAATATTAGCTATCGGCTTATTAGGATTTGTCGTATGAGCCCATCATATATTCACTGTAGGCATAGATGTAGACACCCGAGCTTACTTTACTTCAGCAACCATAATTATTGCCGTACCCACAGGAATTAAAATTTTCAGTTGATTAGCTACCTTACACGGATCTCAGTTATCATATAATCCATCTCTACTTTGATCATTAGGATTTGTATTTCTATTCACAATTGGAGGCCTAACAGGAATTATCTTAGCAAACTCATCAATTGATATTATCCTTCATGATACTTACTACGTAGTAGCCCACTTTCATTATGTTCTATCTATGGGTGCAGTATTTGCTATCATAGCAGGATTTATTCACTGATACCCTTTATTTACAGGATTAACAATAAACCCCAAATGATTAAAAATACAATTTATAGTAATATTCATCGGAGTAAACTTAACATCTTCCTCAACACTTCTTAGGATTAGCTGGAATACCACGTCGATATTCTGATTATCCAGACGCTTATACCTCATGAAATATTTTATCATCATTGGTTCAACTATTTCATTAATTGGAATTATTATACTAATTTTCATTATATGAGAAAGAATAATTTCTCACCGAAAATTCTTATTCCCCATGAATTTAAATAGATCACTAGAATGATACCAAAATTTACCTCCCGCAGAACACTCATACTCAGAACTACCAATTCTTTCTAATTACTAATATGGCAGAAAAGTGCAATGAATTTAAGCTTCATTAATAAAGGAATCCTTTTTTTAGTATATGGCTACATGATCCAATTTAAATTTACAAAATAGATCATCTCCTCTAATAGAACAACTCATTTTCTTTCATGACCATACTTTAATAATCCTACTAATAATTACTGTTTTAGTTGCATATATTATATCCATGTTATTTTTCAATCTTTACACTAATCGATTTTTACTCGAAGGACAAACTATTGAAATTATCTGAACTATTTTACCCGCAATTACATTAATTTTCATTGCATTACCCTCATTACGATTATTATATCTACTAGATGAATCTATAGACCCTCTAATCACAATAAAAACAATTGGACATCAATGATATTGATCATATGAATATATAGATTTTAAAAATATCATCGAATTTGATTCTTATATATCAGCCCTAGATAAATTAAGATCATTCCGTCTTCTAGACGTCGATAACCGAACCATTCTACCTATAAATACTCAAATTCGAACATTAGTAACAGCTGCTGATGTAATTCATTCCTGAACCGTTTCCGCCCTAGGTGTGAAAACTGATGCCACCCCAGGTCGATTAAATCAGATTAATTTCATAATCAACCGTCCAGGATTATTTTATGGACAATGCTCAGAAATTTGTGGTGCAAATCACAGCTTTATACCTATTGTAATCGAAAGAGTAAATCTAAAAAATTTCATTAACTGAATTAAAAATTACTCATCATCAGATGACTGAAAGTAAGTAATGGTCTCTTAAACCACATTATAGTAATTAACAACTACTTCTGGTGAAAGAAATTAGTTAAATTTATAACATTAATATGTCATATTAAAATTATTACCATAGTAATATTTCTTAATTCCACAAATAGCCCCAATAATATGATTATCTTTAATAACCTTCTTTATTATTACATTAATTATTATTATAACAATCAATTATTTTCTAATTCAACCAACCTCAACTCATGAACATTTTAAATTGAAACTAATTCAACAAATTGAAAATGATAACCAATTTATTTTCTTCATTTGATCCCACATCTAACATTCTTAACATTCCCTTAAATTGATTAAGAACCCTCTTGGGACTATTAATTATTCCATCATCTTATTGATTAATTCCCAACCGAAGATCACTAATATGAAATTCACTAATTTATAAATTACACTCCGAATTTAAAACCCTACTAGTAAACAATAAAAACTTAGGAAGATCATTTATATTCATTTCTCTATTTTCAATTATTCTATTTAACAATCTTCTAGGACTATTCCCCTTCATCTTCACAAGTTCAAGTCACTTAACATTTACATTATCCCTAGCACTACCATTTTGATTAACATTCATACTATATGGATGAATTAATAACACACAACATATATTTGCTCATCTAGTTCCTCAAGGAACTCCTCCTATTCTAATACCCTTTATAGTATGCATCGAAACAATTAGAAATATTATCCGCCCATTAACTCTTGCTGTCCGATTAGCTGCAAATATAATCGCAGGCCATTTATTATTGACCTTATTAGGAAATACCGGACCTATAATCATAAATTCAATTATCTTAATTCAAGTCCTTATTTTATCACAAATTCTACTGCTAATCCTAGAATTAGCAGTCTCAATAATTCAGTCATACGTATTTGCTGTACTAACTACATTATATTCAAGAGAAGTTAATTAATGTCAACACATCAAAATCATCCATTTCACTTAGTTAATATCAGCCCATGACCTATTACAGGAGCCATTGGTGCCATAACAATAGCAGCAGGCTTAGTTAGCATATTCCATCAACATAAATTTATTATTTTTACAACTGGAATTATAATTACACTATTAACTATAATTCAATGATGACGAGATATTACACGAGAAGGAACATATCAAGGTATACATACCTCCGTTGTCAATCTAGGATTACGATGAGGAATAATCTTATTCATTGTATCAGAAGTATTTTTCTTCATTTCATTCTTCTGAGCATTTTTCCATAGAAGACTAGCACCCACCATCGATTTAGGCATAATTTGACCACCAATAGGAATTAAACCATTTAATCCTATACAAATTCCACTCCTAAATACAGCAATTCTCCTCGCCTCAGGAATTACAGTAACATGAGCCCATCATAGCTTAATAGAAAATAATTATAGTCAAACCACACAAGGATTAATACTAACAATTATTCTAGGAATTTATTTCACCATTTTACAAGCCTACGAATATATTGAAGCCCCTTTTACCATTGCAGACTCAGTATATGGATCATCTTTTTTTATAGCAACCGGATTTCACGGATTACATGTCATCATCGGAACAACATTCTTATCTATTTGTTTAATACGACACATAATATTTCATTTCTCATCCAACCATCATTTTGGTTTTGAAGCAGCAGCCTGATACTGACATTTTGTAGATATTGTATGACTATTCTTATATATTTCAATTTACTGATGAGGTAGATATTTATTTAGTATATAATAGTATATTTGACTTCCAATCAAAAGGATTGATCTTCAAAATAAATAATCTTAATTACTCTCACTATTGTTATATTCACTTTAATCTTATCAACCATTTTAATATTGTTATCATTAATCCTATCAAAAAAAAACACTATTAGATCGAGAAAAAACATCTCCATTCGAATGTGGCTTCGATCCAAAAAGATCAGCCCGCTTACCTTTTTCTTTACGATTTTTCCTGATTGCTGTAATCTTTTAATCTTTGATGTAGAAATCGCTTTAATTATACCTGCCATTATTATTCAATCCTCCTCCAATCCATTAAACTGATTATTCACCCTAATATTTTTCATTGTCATTTTACTTTTAGGCTTATACCATGAATGAAACCAAGGAGCTCTACAATGAGCAGACTAGGGATTATAGTTAAAATATAACATTTGGGTTGCATTCAAAAGGTATTGATTAATTCAATTAATCTCAATTAAGAAGCAATAATGCGTTCAGTTTCGACCTGAAAGAAAGATTAATAATCCTTAATTATTTACAAATATCTAATTATTTTCTGTATAATGAAAATATACCGTTTTATATAAACTATATAAATTAAATATAAATTAGAAATAACAACGGAATTTAACCGCTAAAAAGTTAAGTTAGCAGCTCACTTTTGCACAACTTATTTCCTTAATTGGAAATTAAATTCAATGATATTATTAACAATAATATACCTCTTCTTTGGTTTCAATTAAATACCTAAAGATATTATATCTCCTTAACATCTTCAATGTTATACTCTTCATATAAGCTATTTAAGTTAACCCCCACTATAAATTAACAATATTACAAAGATAAATAATCAAAATATAAATCTCAACAAATAATACTTAAAATAATTAAATTGATATTCCTGGTTCACTATTCTCATCCTTAAGAAGATATTAAATATACCTTGACCTCCAATTTCCTCTCTTCATCCACCATCACTAACACGAGCAATCCTTAAACCTCCATATAAAGGGTAGGATCTAATCACATAAGTTGAAATATAAGGTATAAATCATATAGACCCTAAAAATCTTACCAAATAATTATTCTCCAAGCAAAATCTTCCATAGGTTATTATTATAGATAATTCAAATCCCATTCAACCACCAATAATTCTAACTACCAAAGCCAACACCTTTATATATAAAGGCAAACAAATTATACTTGGAGTACTTAATATTACTCAAGATAATAATGAACCGCCAATTACAGATATAAACATTAATATAAATATAGGACCAACAAATCCATAATTCTCATCCCCTAAACAATGTAATCTCCTAAAATTAAAATTCACCCACTATTACATAATAAATCAAACGAAATGTATAACAAACAGTTAGCCCAGTAGAAAAGGAAAAACAGTAAAAAATCAGAAAATTTAAATTTCTTATTAGTCTCAACTCTAAAATCAAATCCTTAGAATAAAAACCAGACAAAAAAGGCGTTCCACATAAAGCCAAATTCGAAATTATAAAACAAACAGAAGTTAAAGGTATTTGGTCAACAATCCCTCCTATACCACGAATATCCTGAAGATCATTTAAACCATGAATAATAACACCCGCACATATAAACAATAACGCCTTAAATAATGCATGAGTTAATAAATGAAAGAAAGCCAAATCATAATAACCCAACCCAATTGTTCTTATCATAAGACCCAACTGACTCAATGTTGATAAAGCAATAATCCTCTTCAAATCAAACTCGAAATTAGCTCCTAATCCAGATATAAATATAGTTAAACAACCAATAAACAACAAAAAACCATTCATTGAATATCTTTCAATAATTACACCAAATCGAATAAGAAGATACACCCCTGCTGTTACCAAAGTAGAAGAATGAACTAAAGCAGAAACAGGAGTTGGAGCAGCTATAGCTGCCGGAAGCCAAGAAGAAAAAGGAATTTGAGCTCTCCTAGTCATAGCCGCCAAAATAATTAAAATAATCAAATATATCATTTCATTATCTAAAT
Organism: Acheta domesticus; assembly: GCA_031308135.1. Classification (NCBI taxonomy): domain Eukaryota; kingdom Metazoa; phylum Arthropoda; class Insecta; order Orthoptera; family Gryllidae; genus Acheta; species Acheta domesticus. The sequence continues at coordinate 142,770,138 of JAHLJT010004567.1, read as the reverse complement.
TACCAAAATTACTAACATATAAATAATTTCAACTACCATATCTTATTATTCAAGCAATAGATAATAATAAAGCAACATCACCAATACGATTAGACAACGCCGTAATCATCCCAGCATTATAAGACTTCACATTCTGATAATAATTACTAAACAATAAGATACTAAACCTAAACCATCCCATCCTAATAAAATTCTAATTAAATTAGGTCTAATAATCAAAAATATTATTGATAATACAAACATCAATACTAAAATAATAAAACGAGATAAATTCTCATCACCCATTATATAATTATCTCTATAATAAATAACTAAGAAGAAATATATATAACAAATCTCATAAATAATAATGATTTATAATCCAAAAGAATTCTCATCACAATACTACAAGAATTAATAGAGACAATATTCCAATCTAAAAAAATAACATATTCATTAACACACACAACTAATCCAAAAAAAAATGAAATTAACGATACACAAAATAAAATAACAAACGATAATTTACAAATAAAAACATTATAATTAATAGCCTAATATATTTATCATATACCTTTGATATCACAAATCAACATTCTAATTAAACTAATAAAGCTAAACACAACTGAAAAAATAATCTCCACACAAAATCATAACATTAAAGGAAATCAATGCAAAAACAATAAAATATACTCACGAAAGTAACCATTAACATATCTATATAAACCAGAAAAATTCATTCCATGTTGACTATAAGAAAATAAATATAATCTATAAGCTGCCCCAAAAAATGATATAAAACCAATCATAATTATACTAATTCAACTTCATGATATTACTCTATTAATTAATCTAATTTCAGCCAACAAATTTAAAGAAGGAGGAGCAGCCATATTTGAAGATCTAAGTAAAAATCATCATAATGTTAAACTCGGTATTAAACATATTAACCCTTTATTAATAATCAATCTACGACTACCTAATCGCTCATATACAATATTAGATAAACAAAACAATCCAGAAGAACATAAACCATGACCAATCATCATCATATAACAGCCACAAAATCCTCAATAATTTAAAGTCATTAAACCTCTCAAAACCATTCCCATATGAACAACAGAAGAATAAGCAATTAAAGACTTTAAATCAACCTGACGTAAACATACCAAACTTATTAAAAAACCACCCACTAATCTAATCCCAACTCAAATAAAATTATACCTTAAACAACAAGAAACCATAATCTCAAAAACTCGTATTAAACCATAACCACCCAATTTCAATAACACACCCGCCAATACCATAGAACCAGAAATAGGAGCCTCAACATGCGCCTTAGGTAATCATAAATGAACCATAAACATAGGTATCCTTACCAAAAATGCAATAATTATACCCAAATATACAAATAAATTATTAATTTCATCACCTCAAAAACCATATAAAACTAAAGTACCATTCAATTGATAAAAGCTTAATAAACCGATCAATAAAGGTAATGATGCTAATAAAGTATAAAACAACAAATAAATTCCAGCCTGAACACGTTCAGGCTGATACCCTCACCCCAAAATCAAAATAAAGTAGGGATTAATCTACCCTCAAAAAAAATGTAAAAAGATAGTATATCAACTCTCGAAAAAGCACACATCAACATTAATATTAAAAAATAATCATAAAAACAAATAAATTCTTATAATAATCATTTTGATAGATTGAAACTCTTGCCATAATTATTAAACCACAAACTCAAAATCTTAACAAAATTAAACCATAAGATAATATATCAAAACCCCAGGAATAACTTAAACTTTCAATATTTCCACTTAAATTAATACACAACATATAAATAAATGTTATCAAAAAAATATAAACTGAACCACCCATCAAAACATCCCATTTAAAAAACAAAGAGGGATCATAAACATAAATATAAAAATAAATTTTAACATCGCAATACCACAAAAGATTGAAAATAATCATTACCATGAGAACGAACTATTGAAATCAAAATTCCTAACCCCAAAGAACCTTCACAAACCGCAAATACCAAATAAATCATAGAAAAAAAATAATTCAAACTGTAAACTTCCTAATCAACTCATCAATAAAAAAAAAGTAATAATACTATATATTCCAAACTCAACAAAATAATCAATAAATGCTTTCGCTTAGAACAATAAATCCAAATTCCACTCAAATAACAAAACAATACTATTATTAAACAAAAAAAATGCAAACATTAAGTTTTAATAGTTTAAAATAAAACATTGGTCTTGTAAACCAAAATTAAGAATATCTTTTAAAACTTCAGAGAAAGATAAATCATCTATCCTTAATCCCCAAAATTAATATTTCCCTTAAACTATTCTCTGATATTTTCATTCTAATATTCATATTCTTAATTATAATAATTAACATCTTTTTCATCATAATAAATCACCCCTTAGCCATCACTTTATTAATTATTATACAAACACTTATAATCTGCTTGATTACAGGATCAATTTCATACTCATATTGATTCTCCTATATTCTTTTCATAATCTTTCTAGGAGGAATATTAGTCCTGTTTATCTATATTACAAGATTAGCATCAAATGAAATATTTCAATTACCCATCAAAACCATAATTATCAGCATTATTTCAGTCACCACTTGCATATCAATTACTTATTTATACTATAATCATCTAACTACATTTCACTTACACAAAAACGATTCTTTAACAAACAAATTATTAACTTTTCAATTGAAAATAATAATTTAAATCAACTTTACAATCATCCAATTTTTTATTAACAATCATAACAATCATTTACCTATTAATCACTCTAATTATTATTGTTTAAAATTACATCTTTCCAAGAAGGTCCTTTACGTCATTCAAACTAATGAATAAACCCTTACGAACAAGCCATCCCTTAATTAAAATCATAAATAATTCACTAATTGATCTACCAACCCCCTCCAACATCTCAACATGATGAAACTTTGGATCCCTATTAGGACTATGTTTAATTATTCAACTCACAACCGGAATTTTCCTAGCCATACATTATACCGCTGATATTAATATAGCATTTAATAGAATTAGACACATTTGCCGAGACGTAAACTTTGGTTGACTACTACGAACTATACATGCTAATGGAGCGTCATTCTTCTTCATCTGCTTATATATACACGTAGGACGTGGAATTTATTATGGATCCTACAATTTAATACACACATGAATAGTAGGTATTCTAATCTTATTCCTAGTAATAGCTGCCGCTTTCATAGGTTACGTCTTACCATGAGGACAAATATCATTTTGAGGAGCCACAGTTATTACTAACCTCTTATCAGCAATTCCTTATCTAGGAACTGATCTAGTACAATGAGTATGAGGAGGGTTTGCAGTAGATAATGCCACATTAACTCGATTCTTCACTTTTCATTTCATAATTCCTTTTATTGTAGCAGCATTCGTAATAATTCACTTACTATTTCTTCATCAAACAGGTTCTAATAATCCTATGGGAATTAATAGAAATCTAGATAAAATTCCATTCCATCCATATTTCACATTAAGGATATCACAGGATTTATTGTATTATTAATACTTTTAACCATTCTATCATTAATAAACCCTTATCTATTAGGAGATCCCGATAATTTCACCCCAGCTAATCCATTAGTAACCCCCGTCCATATTCAACCCGAATGATACTTCTTATTTGCATATGCTATCTTACGATCAATTCCTAATAAATTGGGGGGAGTAATTGCCTTAGTAATATCAATTGCCATCCTATTCATTATACCATTCTCATTTAACAACAAATTTCGAAGTATACAATTTTATCCTATCAATCAATTACTATTCTGAATTTACACCTCAATCGTGATTCTACTAACATGAATCGGAGCACGACCAGTAGAAGAACCATACATTTTAACAGGACAAATCTTAACCGTTAGATACTTCTTATACTTCCTTATTAATCCATTAACCTTTAAATTATGAGATCAACTTATTGAATAGTTAATAAGCTTTAAAGCATTTGTTTTGAAAACAAAAGATAGAATTAAACATTCTATTAACTTTGTTCCTAAAATGTCTCAACAAACTACATTACTAACTCAAAACGAAAAACAACAAAAAAAGATCAAATAATTTAAAGAAACAGGCAAATATACCTTTCAAGCCAAATATATCAACTTATCATAACGAAAACGAGGCAAAGTTCCACGAATTCAAATAAAAACAAATGATATAAAAACCAACATAAAATAAAATAACAAAGAGAATATATCACCACCAAAAAAAATTAAAACAGTTAATATTCTCATAAACAAAATTCTAGAATATTCTGCCATAAAAATTAGTGCAAAACCACCTCTTCTATATTCCACATTAAAACCTGATACCAATTCTGACTCACCCTCAGAAAAATCAAAAGGAGTTCGATTAGTCTCAGCCAAACAAGAAGAAAATCAACAAAAAAACAACGGAATACAAAGAAAAAGAAATCAAATATATGACTGATAAATATAAAATAAATTCATACCAAAACCCCCTACTAAAACAATATATCTCAATAAAATCAACGCTATACTTACCTCATAAGAAATAGTCTGAGCTACAGCACGTAATCCCCCCAACAAAGCATAATTAGAATTAGATGACCAACCAGCCAACATTATAGAATATACTCCCATCCCTGTACAACAAAAAAAAAACAATAACGCCAAATCAAAAGAAATTAATTCATAACCTAAAGGATAAATTAATCATACTAAAAGAGATAAAAATAGGCTAACTACTGGACATATAAAATATATTATATAATTAGACATTATAGGGTAAGTTTGCTCCTTACAAAACAATTTAATAGCATCAGCAAAAGGTTGGGGAATCCCCACCATACCAACTTTGTTAGGACCCTTACGAATCTGAATATAACCCAAAACCTTACGCTCTAATAAAGTCAAGAAAGCCACACCAATCAATACAAAAAATTACTAAAACAATATAACAAACTAAACTTATAATATAATTTAACAATACTATATGTAATATTATTACATTCATGAATTCTAAATTCATTGCACTTCCTTCTGCCAAAATAGTAATTAATATAATTCCAAATAATAAATTATTTAATGTACTTAATCCTTTCGTACTAAAGTACATAGCTATAAATAGAGATAGAAACCAACCTGGCTCACACCGGTCTGAACTCAGATCATGTAAGAATTCAATGGTCGAACAGACCAATATATTAAGCTCCTGCACTTAACAATCTTCTTAATCCAACATCGAGGTCGCAATCTTTATTATCAATATGAACTCTCCAATAACATTACGCTGTTATCCCTAAGGTATCTTTATCTTCATTCCATAATACAGGATCAATTAACCAATCATCATAGTTAAACATAAAGAAGTTAAATTATTCTCTTGTCACCCCAACCAAATACAATATATTAACATCTATAAAAAACCACCAAACATAAATTTCAATATAATAATATTAAGATCTATAGGGTCTTCTCGTCCCCTATTTTCATTTGAGCCTTTTAACTCAAAAGTAAAATTCAATACATCACTCCGAGACAGTTATTATTTCGTCAAACCATTCATTCCAGCCTCCAATTAAAAGACTAATGATTATGCTACCTTTGCACGGTCAATATACCGCGGCCATTCAACTCCTCAGTGGGCAGGCACGACTTCAAATCAAAACAAGAAGACATGTTTTTGATAAACAGGCGAACAACTAATTTTGCCTAATTCCTTAAAGTAAATAATCAACATATTTAAATCAACAAATCATCTACTAATTACATCATCATTACTTAAAGTATAAATTAACTTTAATATCTCAATATATAACATTATACACTAAATTATATAAATTACCTATATATATATAATTTATAACAAACTCACAAACAATAACTAATTTAAAGCTCATATTCCATTAACATAATGTAATATTTAATTCACAAATCCAAGCTTATCCCCAGATCAGTAAGACTCTTAAATAATATTCATAATATATATATATATATATAAATATATACATACATATTAATAAGTATTATAATAAAAAACCGAAATTAAATTCCCATCTTGAGAAACTAGATATCTTGAGAAACGAATAACATATCATTACCATTTATTAATTAAATATATTTATACAACAATATTAATCATAAATAAATAACTCCTCTCAATTCGAGAACAAAAATAAATTAATTATTTTTAATAAACCCTGATACAAAAGGTACAATCATTCTTCTACTTTCAAATAAACGTTTCAATTCTTTCATATATCCATCACTGTAAAATTAAACTATAATAATTCCAATAAATTCCTAAACAATACTAAAATAAATAATAAAAAAATACTTTTATTTAACAAAAACAATAACATTAATATCATCAAAATATTTGATTTGCACAAAAACCCCTCCAATGTAAATGGAACGCTCACTAACAAGCTCTACTTTGCCATCCCAGATACACCTTCCGGTACATCTACTATGTTACGACTTATCTCATCTTAAAACGAGAGCGACGGGCGATATGTACACATTCTAGAGCCCTAATCAATTAGCCAATCTATACCAAATTTACAATCAAATCCACTTTCAAATAACTTATTCAAACTATTATCCATATAAATATTTTTATTGTAATCCATTTCTACTTAACTATTAGCTACACCTTGACCTGACATAATATAAAATAAAATATAACGAAATTTAATACTCTCCACAAGATAATCTTACTGACGGCGGTATATAAACTGATAACAAAATCAAGTCACATAAATCGTGTATTATCAATTACAGAACAGATTCCTCTGAAAGGACTAAAACACCGCCAAATTCTTTGGGTTTCAAGACCATAGCTATTACTACCCTGATATTCATCTATTTACATAATACATAATAGGGTATCTAATCCTAGTCTATCATTATATTTCAAAGCCTCATCATCTTAACAATCAAACAAATATTAACTTACCTATTTCACCAAAATTAATTAAAATTACTATGAATAATAACAATTAACTTCTAATCAACAATATTCACTTGTATTTCACGTCTAACCGCGGCAGCTGGCACGCATTTCACCAATACTTCAAGAAATACTATATCTAATTTACCTTAATTGTATAATATTAATTACTACCAAAATACCCTTTAGATCATCAATATATGTAAATTATTCAATACACAAATAATAAAGCAAGAATAAAACTTTACTTCCCACAAACCAACCCTCGGAACAAACAACCTTGCACCAGAAATTCCTCTATCCTTTCCATGCCCTCAAGAACAACCACTACCACTCAACCAACCCCAATGTTAGTGCGGTCCAACCCGACTTAGGGGCCAAGCCCCAACCAACTTTACCGGCAACATGAACAACCAGCCAAATCGTTCAACGCCACCTCAACCTTTCATCATCATCTTTACTTCCCACAAACCAACCCTCGGAACAAACAACCTTGCACCAGAAATTCCTCTATCCTTTCCATGCCCTCAAGAACAACCACTACCACTCAACCAACCCCAATGTTAGTGCGGTCCAACCCGACTTAGGGGCCAAGCCCCAACCAACTTTACCGGCAACATGAACAACCAGCCAAATCGTTCAACGCCACCTCAACCTTTCATCATCATCTTTACTTCCCACAAACCAACCCTCGGAACAAACAACCTTGCACCAGAAATTCCTCTATCCTTTCCATGCCCTCAAGAACAACCACTACCACTCAACCAACCCCAATGTTAGTGCGGTCCAACCCGACTTAGGGGCCAAGCCCCAACCAACTTTACCGGCAACATGAACAACCAGCCAAATCGTTCAACGCCACCTCAACCTTTCATCATCATCTTTACTTCCCACAAACCAACCCTCGGAACAAACAACCTTGCACCAGAAATTCCTCTATCCTTTCCATGCCCTCAAGAACAACCACTACCACTCAACCAACCCCAATGTTAGTGCGGTCCAACCCGACTTAGGGGCCAAGCCCCAACCAACTTTACCGGCAACATGAACAACCAGCCAAATCGTTCAACGCCACCTCAACCTTTCATCATCATCTTTACTTCCCACAAACCAACCCTCGGAACAAACAACCTTGCACCAGAAATTCCTCTATCCTTTCCATGCCCTCAAGAACAACCACTACCACTCAACCAACCCCAATGTTAGTGCGGTCCAACCCGACTTAGGGGCCAAGCCCCAACCAACTTTACCGGCAACATGAACAACCAGCCAAATCGTTCAACGCCACCTCAACCTTTCATCATCATCTTTACTTCCCACAAACCAACCCTCGGAACAAACAACCTTGCACCAGAAATTCCTCTATCCTTTCCATGCCCTCAAGAACAACCACTACCACTCAACCAACCCCAATGTTAGTGCGGTCCAACCCGACTTAGGGGCCAAGCCCCAACCAACTTTACCGGCAACATGAACAACCAGCCAAATCGTTCAACGCCACCTCAACCTTCTTATTATTTATTATTCCCTATTCATATAATCCCTTATGATTCTCATAATTTTTTAATTGAATCCTGCAATTTTGGAAATAACACTTCCACTAATTTTCCCTTTTTTTTTTTTTCTCATAAAAAAGGGAAAATTATCAGTGAAGGCTTATGATATATATTCATCTCGGTGTAATAAAGACCTATATTCCTAACTATTGTGCTTCAATTAATGGTAAGCAATTTATTAACAAAGGGAATAATAAGTATTTATTAATATATAAGCATTTATTTAATAGTTATATATATAAATAAATACACCGCATATAATACAAATTAACTATAAGTATTCTAGAATTTACTTCTATATGCATACACACTAAAGTGGTGATGATTATTAATAAATTTATTATATATATATAAATAACCCCAATAGGACTATTATTCTGTAAATTGTAATATAATTAACAAGATCTTATATACTAAAGGGTAATTTAAAATTACCAATCCACAGGAGCACAATCTTATCCAATATAAAAAAGATTGTGCTCCCCCACGTGGATTGGTAATTTTAAATTTCCTCTCACATCAACAATAAAATAATTTACACTTAAATACCTGAACCAACATATAAGAAATTACTATTAAAGTTAAAATGAAATGCCTGAATAAAGGATTATCTTGATAGGATAAATTATGTAAATTAGTTACTTTCATTGAATTTAATAGAATTAAACTATTACTTAAAAACTCAAAATTTCCCGTGCATCATACACCAAAATTCATAATTAAAAAGATAAGCTAATTAAGCTAATGGGTTCATACCCCATTTATAAAGGTATAAATCCTTTTCTTTTTAATTTCAATATTTAATCCTTCAAAATCATTATTTCTAGTCATACTAATTTTAGGTACTATGATTTCTATTAGATCTAATTCATGACCAGCCACATGAATAGGTTTAGAAATCAACTTACTAGCCTTTATTCCATTAATCTCATCAAAAGATAATATATTATCAACAGAAGCAGCAATAAAATATTTTATTATCCAAGCCATAGCATCATCAATATTATTAACTTTTGTCATTCTTAATTCAATCATGAACATAAATATTATAAATGAAAATGCCACCAATTCAATTATTTCCATCACCTTGTTTTTAAAAATAGGCGCCGCACCTTTCCATATATGATTCCCTTCTGTAATGGAAGGGTTATCTTGACTAAATTGCTTCATTTTAATAACCTGACAAAAACTAGCTCCATTTGTTATCCTATCATATTTATCATATTACCAGCCTATTATGATTTTTGTGATATTATCTTCAATCCTCATCGGATCGATTGGTGGATTAAATCAAACATCGTTACGAAAAATCATAACCTATTCATCTATCAACCACATTGGTTGAATATTATTAGGACTAATAATATCAGAGAACCTTTGACAATTCTATTTTATTATTTACATTATCCTCTCAATAACCATTCTCTTAATCTTCTTCAACTTATCATCACAACATTCCAATCAAATCCCTCTCAGATGAAACTCATCAACAATTAAATTTTTCATTTCAGTCAATTTAATGTCCCTTGGAGGTCTTCCACCTTTTTTAGGATTTCTACCCAAATGAATAATTATTCAAAACTCATGCTATAACAACATAGAATTTTTAGTACTAATTATAATCTTATTCACATTACTTACTCTATTTTATTACTTACGATTGATAATATCATCATTCCTCATTAACGTAAATCAACTAAAATGGAATCACCAATCAATTCAAAAGTTAAATAATCCCTACTTGATTTCCCTTTTAACAAGAATTTCACTATTCACATTACCGCTTTACCCAATCATATTTTTCAGAATTTAAGGCCTTAAGTTAAAAAAACTATTAGCCTTCAAAGCTGAAAATGAAATTCATATTTTTAGGCCTTAGTAAAATTACACCTTTAGAATTGCAGTCTAAAATCATTATTGAATATAAGGCCATGATAAAGGAAATTATATTCATGAAAAGATTTACAATCTATCGCCTATCTTCAGCCACTTTATCGCAACGATGATTATTCTCTACTAATCATAAAGACATTGGAACTTTATACTTCATTTTCGGAGCTTGAGCTGGAATAGTAGGTACCTCTTTAAGTATCTTAATTCGAACGGAGCTAGGACAACCAGGTTATTTAATTGGAGATGATCAAACATATAATGTTATCGTAACTGCACATGCATTTGTCATAATTTTTTTCATGGTTATACCAATTATAATTGGTGGATTCGGAAATTGATTAGTACCCCTAATATTAGGTGCACCCGATATAGCCTTTCCTCGAATAAACAATATAAGATTTTGACTTTTACCACCCTCACTAACCCTTTTATTAACCAGAAGAATAGTCGAAAATGGTGCAGGGACAGGATGAACAGTTTATCCACCTTTATCAACAGGAATCGCCCACGCCGGAGCATCTGTTGATTTAGCCATTTTTTCATTACACTTAGCTGGAATTTCATCAATTCTGGGAGCCGTTAATTTCATTACAACTATAATCAATATACGAGCACCTGGGATGTCATTAGATCAAACCCCATTATTTGTATGAGCTGTTGGAATCACTGCCCTCCTCCTATTATTATCTTTACCTGTTCTTGCGGGTGCAATCACAATATTACTAACAGATCGAAATCTGAATACATCATTTTTTGACCCCGCAGGAGGGGGTGATCCCATCTTATATCAACACTTATTTTGATTCTTTGGACATCCAGAAGTTTATATTCTAATTCTACCTGGATTTGGTATAATTTCACATATTATTAGTCAAGAAAGAGGAAAAAAGGAAGCATTTGGTACCCTTGGTATAATTTATGCAATATTAGCTATCGGCTTATTAGGATTTGTCGTATGAGCCCATCATATATTCACTGTAGGCATAGATGTAGACACCCGAGCTTACTTTACTTCAGCAACCATAATTATTGCCGTACCCACAGGAATTAAAATTTTCAGTTGATTAGCTACCTTACACGGATCTCAGTTATCATATAATCCATCTCTACTTTGATCATTAGGATTTGTATTTCTATTCACAATTGGAGGCCTAACAGGAATTATCTTAGCAAACTCATCAATTGATATTATCCTTCATGATACTTACTACGTAGTAGCCCACTTTCATTATGTTCTATCTATGGGTGCAGTATTTGCTATCATAGCAGGATTTATTCACTGATACCCTTTATTTACAGGATTAACAATAAACCCCAAATGATTAAAAATACAATTTATAGTAATATTCATCGGAGTAAACTTAACATTCTTCCCTCAACACTTCTTAGGATTAGCTGGAATACCACGTCGATATTCTGATTATCCAGACGCTTATACCTCATGAAATATTTTATCATCATTGGGTTCAACTATTTCATTAATTGGAATTATTATACTAATTTTCATTATATGAGAAAGAATAATTTCTCACCGAAAATTCTTATTCCCCATGAATTTAAATAGATCACTAGAATGATACCAAAATTTACCTCCCGCAGAACACTCATACTCAGAACTACCAATTCTTTCTAATTACTAATATGGCAGAAAAGTGCAATGAATTTAAGCTTCATTAATAAAGGAATCCTTTTTTTAGTATATGGCTACATGATCCAATTTAAATTTACAAAATAGATCATCTCCTCTAATAGAACAACTCATTTTCTTTCATGACCATACTTTAATAATCCTACTAATAATTACTGTTTTAGTTGCATATATTATATCCATGTTATTTTTCAATCTTTACACTAATCGATTTTTACTCGAAGGACAAACTATTGAAATTATCTGAACTATTTTACCCGCAATTACATTAATTTTCATTGCATTACCCTCATTACGATTATTATATCTACTAGATGAATCTATAGACCCTCTAATCACAATAAAAACAATTGGACATCAATGATATTGATCATATGAATATATAGATTTTAAAAATATCATCGAATTTGATTCTTATATATCAGCCCTAGATAAATTAAGATCATTCCGTCTTCTAGACGTCGATAACCGAACCATTCTACCTATAAATACTCAAATTCGAACATTAGTAACAGCTGCTGATGTAATTCATTCCTGAACCGTTTCCGCCCTAGGTGTGAAAACTGATGCCACCCCAGGTCGATTAAATCAGATTAATTTCATAATCAACCGTCCAGGATTATTTTATGGACAATGCTCAATTTACTGTACGTGTAAATTAAATTTAATTTACGTACATGATACTTACTTTAATGTACTTTTACATTGAAATTACTGTATGTGTGCATGAAATTTACTGTAAATGTACTAACTTCAATATATACACATTACTACACTATCAATATATACACTATATAACACCAAAAAATAATTGTCACCCAGACCGTTCAAATCCGTCACTCCTGGATTACGCCCACTTACTCTTACCACTATTCTATCGAGACAACCAATTCTTTGAACATGTTCTTAGGCCTGATGAATTGCCGGTTGGGATATATGAAATTGTCACATGTTTGGACGCGTTTACGCTCGGAAATATGTCCCGCAGATGTAAAGAATACTAAGTTCTGATCTTGGTACTGAGTAACAAGTGTATTTTAATATTTAAATTTGTTCAACGAATAGTCACCCCGACCGGGATTCGAACCCGGGACATTTGGTTTACGCGCAGGTGCTCTAACCACTGAGCTACTGCGACATCCAACAGCTACAGCGGGTTCTTAGGCCTGATGTTTTGCCCGCTATGATATGTATAATATATTCTTTACGTCTACGGAACATATTCCTTTAGACGTAATATATATTAAATATGTATTAACTCTACAAAATTATGTATATTATTTACAATTGTCACTACTTCTTCACCTGTTTTGGACGCGTTTACGCTCGGAAATATGTTTCGTAGCTGTAAAAAGTACTAAATTTTAACATTGTTACAGTGACAATTCTTTGAAAAAATTTAAATATTTCCGGAGAATTTGAAAAAAATTTAACTAAAGAATTAGCGTACTATGTACATTGCTACAATTTTATTATAAAGATTTTTACAATTTGAATGTAAATACGAATTTTAAACATTTATATTTATATTTAAAAATATACATGTTGAAAATATATTTTAAATTTATTATACGTAAGTTCGAATAGCGGAAGAAAATATTTCTAAAACCTACAATGATTTTAATTTAAACATTAAATTTAATGTACAACACATTAATATCGGTTTAGTTTACAAGGTACATAACTTTTAATGTAGTCCTACATTAAATCTACATTGATTTTAATTTTAACATTAAATTTAATGCACAAACACATTAAAATCGCTTTAACGTACATGGTACAGTAAATTTAATGTACTGCATCTACATTGATTTTAATTTACACATTATATTTAATGTACATGTACATTAATATCGTTTTAATGTACACGGTACATTAATGTACAGGGTACTTTACTTGAAGCCTCCCGGACATTTTCAAAATTTTCTCAAAAACGACTCCAATTTTTTTCTTTAAATTTCTTGTAAAGATACAGTAAAATATACTTATAAAGGTGGCAGAGGTCCAATTTTCACGGTTAACTTTGAATTTTCGAAAATTGCAAAATTTTAAATTTTGTTCGTCGTTCGGCAACTACAAAATTGAAGATGAGATTTTTCCTTCAACTAAAATGTTTTCTCCATAATGAGGTCTTTCTTCGTTAAGGGCTCCAATTTTTTTCTTTAAGCTTATGGCATGGATAGTACTAAATGTACTCTACGAGATTACCTAAACGCCATATTGCTTTATTCTTTTCTTGTTGTTTTTTAAATTACAAAATTGTTACTTTACTTTCCCGTATACGTAAGTATATACGGATTAATATACATAATAAAGGAAAAATTATGTAATGCTGCGGAAAGTCGATTTCGGGATTTTAACGGAAATACATGTTTTGGGGTAGCCAGATACCGAAAAAATGTTTGTTTTTTTTTCAAAACATCCGTCCGTCTGTGAAAAACACTATCGCCTAAACCATGTCTGATTTCTTACGAAATGAATATTCCCCGATCGATCTGCGTCCACTCAAGTCGCCGCGATTTTAACTAACTTACATAAAAATTTGGGGGTACTTCACATGAAGCCCCCCGGATATTTTCAAAATTTTCTCAAAAACGGCTCCAATTTTTTTCTTTAAGTTTCTTGTAATAATCGAGTAAAATACACTTATTAAGGTGGCATAGGTTCGATTTTCACGGTTAACTCTAAATTTTCGAAAACTGCAAGAGTTTGAATTTTTTCGGCATCTTCCTCCAACTACAAAATTGAAGATAGAGATTTTTCCTTCAAATAAAATTACTTCCCCAAAGTGGGTTCTTTTCGTAAGGTCATGTACGTTTTTTTTTTAAACGTTTAGTAATTATCCTATTAATAGCACTTATCGAAGGCTTACAATATAATTTGAAACCGTGGAGGCATGGAATCGCATCGTGAAAACGTCGGAGTTATCTTAACGCCAGGTACACCATAAGCCATTCTGTAGCACCACTAGTTTGATTTGTCTTTCATCTCTCACGTCGATAATATTTACGTTAGCGGCGATTTGTTCACTTAATATTTATTAGTACATTTGTATTAAATAAAGTCACAAAGTTTCTCGAAAACTCAACCGTTTTTTGTGAAAACTAGCTCAAAGTTCCCATTTTCAAAAATGCTCAAATGCCATTTTCTAAAATATGGCTCCAAATTTTTTCTTCAAACTTTTTGAACGGATAATGCAAATTGGACTCTTTAATATGTTAAAAGTTCATGCAAAGTTCATTTTGGGGAAAGCTTGTTGTTTTTTTCAAAAATTACACAAATATAATATTTTTGAAAGATCTCTCACACCGTTAACGTGCACATTTCCAGTAATTTGTAAATATAATTGTATTTGTAAGTTAAAGTGCTTCAAATGACTTCTAATGAAGGTTTTCGAAATCTCATAAGATTCGTGTGAAAAGAGCTTCAATTTTCCCATTTACAGTAGCGCTTAAAGGCCATTGTCTAAAAAATGGCTCCAAATTTTTCAAAGAAAATGGCTATTTTGAAGAAGGCTTTACTGTTCTTTAATATTCTTAAAATAATATTTCCGTTTTACTATTAAGGAACCGAAAAATTAAGAAAATGTCAAAAAAAGGAGTTTGGGCTGTGATAGATGGCAGTTGGCAAGAGTATGTGTCAAGCCTTAATAGCTAGCCGAGACCAAAGAAAATAGAAAACTAATACGGGAATGTCTACGCCACTAATTTTACCTCTTTCCGTCATTTTAAAGAATTTTTCGCTGATTTCGTTGATTTTAATTTAGTTTTAACAGTACTTGCCTCATTGTTGGTTCGGCCAATTGCGGGTCAACTAAAGACGAAAATTTCCTGGTAAAGAAGGGTCAAAACAAATGTTTGCACGATGAATGGACTTGAACGAATAGAAGAACCCTCGATTAATCAGTAACGTATCCAGCTTGAATTGTTATACGAACTGGTTTTGATCACAATTTTTACGGCATTTTTCTTTGCTTTTAGGACGTCCTGGAAGTTAGCAGGTCCATTTCATCCAATCAAAAAACTGCATAGCTCATAATTTGCCGCTTTTTTGCCGTTTTTGAGATGCGAAAACCAAAAATTTGCCGCGAGCCATTTTCCCCCAAAAATCAGTGGTCCTGCTAACTTCCAATGGAAGTTAGCAGGTCCATTTCATCCAATCACAAAACTGCATAGCCCATAATGTTCAGCTATTTTGCCGTTTTTAAGATGTGAAAACCAAAAATTGATATCTCCATTCTTTAAAAAATATTAAGAATTAAAAAAACATTAAAGATACGTTCAATATAAGAGCGCAATAAAAGAAGTAAAAGGACGTCCCCCGTACAAAATCACACACAACAACTCATAATCGACGCCAAAATTTCCCGAAAACTAGTGAAAAACAAAATCTGTAATAAAAAATTTGCCGCCAACCGGTTAGACACAATTACCCGGGTTCGAATCCCAGATATGCACCTCTTAAATTAGCCCCATTCAATGAATAGACACATTCACTAGTAAACCATTAGCTTTAACAATTCATACTGTGCGCCGAAATTAGCACTAACCAAGTGGCAAACATAATCATTAATAAAATAATTTGCCGCGGATCGGCTAGTTTAAATTACCCGGGTTCGAATCCCCAAAACTTACATTTTGAAAGCCCCTTTCAAGGAAACGCGCGGTGTCTCCAAAACCATTAGCCATAACAATTCATTATGAGCGCCGAAATTAGCTGCATGAAAGTTTAAAATATAATCTGTAATCAAAAAATTTGCCGCGCACGGCTGAGTTATAGTTACCCGGGTTCAAAATTCCAAAATTTTATCTTTGCGAACGGCCTCTTTCCAGAAAAGCGCGCAGTGCCTCCTAAACAATTGACCTTAACAATTCCCGCTCTGCACCGAATGAAGCTGTCAGTAAGTGCCAACTACAATATGTACTCCAATAATTTGCCGCGAACCAGTTAGTTACAGTTTCCCGGGTTCAAAATATCAAAAATTTTACTTTTCGAACGGCCTCTTTCAAGAAAAGTGCGCCGTATCTCCTAAACCATTGACCTTAACAATTCCCGCCTTGCGCCAAAATTAGCTCTAGGCAAGTGACAACCATAATCTGCAACCAAACAATTTGCCGCGGACCGGTTAGTTTCAGTTTCTCGGGTTCATATTTCCAAAAATGTACCTCTTCGAACGGCCTCTTTCCATAAAAACGCGCCGTGTCACCTAAACAAATGACCTTAACAATTCCCGCTCTGCACCGAATGATGCTGTCAGTAAGTGCCAACTACAATCTGTAAGCAAATAATTTGCCGCGAACCGGTTAGTGACTGTTTCTTGGGTTTCAAATTCCAAAAATTTCCCTCTTCGAACGGCCTCTTTCTAGAATAGTGCGCCAGTATCTCCTAAACCATTGACCTTAACGATTCACGTTCTGCGCCGAAATCTACTGCGCGCATGTGCCAACTATAATCTGTAATCAAAAGATTTGCCGCGAACAGGTTAGTGACTGTTTCTTGAGATTTTATTTCCAAAAATGTATCACTTCGATCGGCGCCTTTCTAGAATAGTGCGCCGTATCTCCTAAACCATTCACCTTAACGATTCACGTTCTGCGCCGAAATCTTCCGTAAGCATGTGCCAACTATAATCTGTAATCAAAAAATTTGCCGCGAACCGGTTAGTGACTGTTTCTTGGGTTTCAAATTCCAAAAATTTCCCTCTTCGAACGGCCTCTTTCTCGAATAGTGCGCCATATCTCCTAAATCATTGACCTTAACGATTCACGTTCAGCGCCAAAATCTACTGTGAGCCTGTGCCAACTATAATCTGTAATCAAAAAATTTGCCGCGAACCGGTTAGTGACTGTTTCTTGGGTTTAAAATTCCAAAAATTTCCCTCTTCGAACGGCTTCTTTCTAGTAAAGTGCGCCGTGTCACCTAAACCATTGACCTTAACAATTCCCGCTCTGCACCGAATGATGTTGTCAGTAAGTGCCAACTACAATATGTACTCAAATAATTTGCCGCGAACCAATTAGTTACAATTTCCCGTGTTCAAAATATCAAAAATGTATCTTTTCGAACAGCCTCTTTCCAGAAAAGCGTGCTGTGTCACGTAAACAATTGACCTTAACAATTCCCGCTCTGCACCGAATAATGCGGTCAGTAAGTGCCAACTACAATCTGTAAGCAAATAATTTGCCGTTAACCGGTTAGTTACAGTTTCCTTGGTTCAAAATATCAAAAACGTACCTTTTCGAACGGCCTCTTTCAAGAATAGTGCGCCGTATCTCCTAAATCGTTGACCTTAACAATTCCCGCCTTGCGCCAAAATTACCTGTGGGCAAGTCACAACAATCATCTGTAATCAAAGAATTTGCCGCGACCCCGGTTAGATACCGTTTTTTGAGTTCAAATTTCCAAAAATTTACCTCTACTAACGGCCTCTTTCCAGAAAAGCGTGCTGTGTCTCCCAAACTATTGACCTAAACAACTAGCATTCTGCTCAGAAATCAGGTGTGAACAAGTGATATATATAATCTGTAATGAACAAATTTGCCGCCGACCGTTTTGTTACAGTATCCCGGGTTCAAAATTTAAATACGTATCTCTTGGAATGGTCTCTTTTAATGGAAACGCTTCGTGTCTCCTAAACCAATAACTAAACATTTCATCCTCTTCGCCTAGTGGCTATAATAACCTGTATGCCGCGGGTATGTTAGTTACCGTAACCGGAGTTCGGATTCCCGAAATTTACATCTTCCCATTTGAGGAAAAGACGCTCTGTCTCCTAAAACATTGTCCTTAATATTTTATACTGTTATACATTTATACTGTAATACTGTTGTACATTTTATACTCAAGAAACAGTCACTAACCGGTTCGCGGCAAATTTTTTGATTACAGATTATAGTTGGCACAGGCTCACAGCAGAGTTCGGCGCAGAACGTGAATCGTTAAGGTCAATGGTTTAGGAGATATGGCGCACTATTCTAGAAAGGCGCCGATCGAAGTGATACATTTTTGGAAATAAAAACTCAAGAAAAAGTCACTAACCGGTTCGCGGCAAATTTTTTGATTACAGATTACAGTTGCCACATGCTCACAGTAGATTTCAGCGCAGAAAGTGAATCGTTAAGGTGAATGGTTTAGGAGATACGGCGCACTATTCTAGAAAGGCGCCGATCGAAGTGATACATTTTTGGAAATAAAATCTCAAGAAACAGTCACTAACCTGTTCGCGGCAAATCTTTTGATTACAGATTATAGTTGGCACATGCGCGCAGTAGATTTCGGCGCAGAAAGTGAATCGTTAAGGTCAATGGTTTAGGAGATATGGCGCACTATTCTAGAAAGAGGCCGTTCGAAGAGGGAAATTTTTGGAATTTGAAACCAAGAAACAGTCACTAACCGGTTCGCGGCAAATTTTTTGATTACAGATTATAGTTGGCACAGGCTCACAGTAGATTTCAGCGCAGAACGTGAATCGTTAAGGTCAATTGTTTAGGAGATACGGCGCACTATTCTAGAAAGGCGCCGATCGAAGTGATACATTTTTGGAAATAAAAACTCAAGAAAAGTCACTAACCGATTCGCGGCAACTTTTTTGATTACAGATTATAGTTGGCACATGCTCACAGTAGATTTCGGCGCAGAAAGTGAATCGTTAAGATCAATGGTTAGGAGATACGGAGCACTATTCTAGAAAGGCGCCGATCGAAGTGATACATTTTTGGAAATAAAAACTCAAGATACAGTCACTAACCGGTTCGCAGCAAATCTTTTGATTACAGATTATAGTTGGCACATGCTCACAGTAGATTTCGGCGCAGAAAGTGAATCGTTAAGGTGAATGGTTTAGGATATACGGCGCACTATTCTAGAAAGGCACCGATCGAAGTGAAACATTTTTGGAAATAAAAACTCAAGAAACAGTCACTAACCGGTTCGCAGCAAATTTTTTGATTACAGATTATAGTTGGCACATGCTAACAGTAGATTTCGGCGCAGAAAGTGAATCGTTAAGGTGAATGGTTTAGGAGATACGGCGCACTATTCTAGAAAGGCGCCGATCGAAGTGATACATTTTTGGAAATAAAAACTCAAATAACAGTCACTAACCGGTTCGCGGCAAATTTTTTGATTACAGATTATAGTGTTCACATGTTTACAGAAGATTTCAGCGCAGATCGTGAATCGTTAAGGTCAATGGTTTAGGAGATACGGCGCACTATTCTAGAAAGAGGCCGTTCGAAGACGGAAATTTTTGGAATTTGAAACCCAAGAAACAATCACTAACCGGTTCGCGGCAAATTATTTGCTTACAGATTGTAGTTGGCACTTACTGACAGCATCATTCGGTGCAGAGCGGGAATTGTTAAGGTCATTTGTTTAGGTGACACGGCGCGTTTTTATGGAAAGAGGCCGTTCGAAGAGGTACATTTTTGGAAATATGAACCCGAGAAACTGAAACTAACCGGTCCGCGGCAAATTGTTTGGTTGCAGATTATGGTTGTCACTTGCCTAGAGCTAATTTTGGCGCAAGGCGGGAATTGTTAAGGTCAATGGTTTAGGAGATACGGCGCACTTTTCTTGAAAGAGGCCGTTCGAAAAGTAAAATTTTTGATATTTTGAACCCGGGAAACTGTAACTAACTGGTTCGCGGCAAATTATTGGAGTACATATTGTAGTTGGCACTTACTGACAGCTTCATTCGGTGCAGAGCGGGAATTGTTAAGGTCAATTGTTTAGGAGGCACTGCGCGCTTTTCTGGAAAGAGGCCGTTCGCAAAGATAAAATTTTGGAATTTTGAACCCGGGTAACTATAACTCAGCCGTGCGCGGCAAATTTTTTGATTACAGATTATATTTTAAACTTTCATGCAGCTAATTTCGGCGCTCATAATGAATTGTTATGGCTAATGGTTTTGGAGACACCGCGCGTTTCCTTGAAAGGGGCTTTCAAAATGTAAGTTTTGGGGATTCGAACCCGGGTAATTTAAACTAGCCGATCCGCGGCAAATTATTTTATTAATGATTATGTTTGCCACTTGGTTAGTGCTAATTTCGGCGCACAGTATGAATTGTTAAAGCTAATGGTTTACTAGTGAATGTGTCTATTCATTGAATGGGGCTAATTTAAGAGGTGCATATCTGGGATTCGAACCCGGGTAATTGTGTCTAACCGGTTGGCGGCAAATTTTTTATTACAGATTTTGTTTTTCACTAGTTTTCGGGAAATTTTGGCGTCGATTATGAGTTGTTGTGTGTGATTTTGTACGGGGGACGTCCTTTTACTTCTTTTATTGCGCTCTTATATTGAACGTATCTTTAATGTTTTTTTAATTCTTAATATTTTTTTAAAGAATGGAGATATCAATTTTTGGTTTTCACATCTTAAAAACGGCAAAATAGCTGAACATTATGGGCTATGCAGTTTTGTGATTGGATGAAATGGACCTGCTAACTTCCATTGGAAGTTAGCAGGACCACTGATTTTTGGGGGAAAATGGCTCGCGGCAAATTTTTGGTTTTCGCATCTCAAAAACGGCAAAAAAGCGGCAAATTATGAGCTATGCAGTTTTGTGATTGGATGAAATGGACCTGCTAACTTCCAGGACGTGCTTTTAGGTCATTTGTTAAACGTTTTATAGATCATTATTAACATTAAACATTATTGATCACATTTTCCTGTTTTAGGTCATCAAAATCCGACCTCTAGACATAACTTAACGATCTTAAGGAGATCAGGGAACTTTCAGATGATGTAATATGCAACAAAGTGGAATTCACTTTGCGTTCGCGAATATCTGTGAATTAGTGTCATTGTTGTGACCTAATGGAGCTGTATGAAAAGGAGTTATAATTGTCTAATTTATGTTGATATTTGCAGGCAAATATTTAGTTTTGCACCAAATGCTGTACCATTTGTAGTGAGTAGAGAATTTGTTGCATGGTTTTAAAATACTCTTCCCTAATCATGGCCCAATGGAAGGCATTTCTATATTTCCAGGGTATCAGGCTTCTTTTTCCAATACAGGGTTACAAAACTTTTGCATTCTATTTTTGTCAAGTTGTAGAATTCACATAGTTCTGACAACACTGCAATGGAAATAGTGAGTTCCAAGCGATGATGTTAGTAGCGCATAAAGTGCAATATTACAGTACTACTTAGCTGTTTCCTCTAATACGGGAAAGTAAGTGCTGTTGTAGCACCACTAGTTTCACATTAATTTTGTCTTTTCGCTGACAAGCATTTATCCACGCTTTGCACAAATGATCATTTTTCGGGAATGAAAAGTATTTTACCTCTCTTCCTTTAGTATTTCTATTATTGTTATTGCAACCGTATACAGCACATGAAGGCATCTTCTAACACATCTAAACTATAAAATTAGTTAAACGGAAAGCAATATTTCGAAGGTACGCACACACATATCGCCAAATAACCACCACACAGCAAATTAACGCGGTAAACTGTCTCTGTAGATCTCCATAGACTCATCAGTCTGTCTTCAGAGTGACGTCACGCGCAGAAGACATGTTTTGGAAGGAAGGAAGGAAATCTGTCACACCTTTTTCCTTACGCCATGTTTATAACTGCTTGATAGTAACACAATTTCTGGTTTGTGCGGCCTTCTTTCGTAATATAAAATGTAACATATACAGACCTTAAATATTCAAAATCATTATTGACGTTTTCATGAGGTTACCGGATTGTCATCTTATCTGGCACAGTCACAATTATGGATTGATATATCAAACATCTTGTATAGTCACTTATATATTGCCCAATTCTGTCTAAAATATTAATCTTGTATCATATGCGACTCTTAATTACTAAATCACTATGAAAGCGTTTCTAATACAAACCGCGAGACTGTGCCAGATAAGGTAGACCAAAATGGCTTTTATGTCATTGATAGAGTACATTTACCACTATCCCTACCAAAAAGTTTAAAGAAAAAATTTGGAGCCGTTTTTGAGAACATTTTGTTTTTGTAATTTTTAAAATTGCACATATTGCACGCAATATTGCACGAAAACTACCAAAATTGTGAAAAACATTTACATGACCTTTATTAAAGAACTCAATATGCAGAACAAATTTTATTTGAAGAAAAAAATCTCTATCTTCAATTTTGTAGTTGGAGAAAGACGCCGAAAAAAATTCAAACTTTCACAATTTTCGAAAATTCAGATCTGTACGTGAAAATCGGACCTATGCCATGTTAAAAAGTGTATTTTCCTCTATTCATACAAGAAATTTAAAGAAAAAATTTGGAGCCGTTTTTGAGAAAATGTTGAAAATCCCCGGGGGGCTTCATATAAAGTACCCCCAAATTTTAAAGAATCTTTTTCAAATCACAAAGCTTTGACTAGAATCAGATCGACTGGGGAATATCAATTTTGAAGAAAATCGACCGAACGGTTTAGGCGCTAGCTTTGACCACAGACGGACAGACGGACGGAATGCCGTCAATCGATTTTAAGTATAAAGGAGCAACAAATCATGGATTTTGACCACACCACGAGATAGAGGATTTTTTTTCTTAATTTAGCAACTGGTTTTATCCACTTATTCGTTTTCACGGCCCGGCAATTAATTTTTTGGCGAAAATTGGCCATTTTTTTCGCGCAGCATTACATAACTTTCCCTATACTACGTATATCACTCCGTGTATACGTACGTATACGGGAAAGTAAAAAATATTTAAAAATTGTTGGTAAAATCGTGCATACATTAATTACACAAAATCACAGTGGTATTCATTATTGTTTACTTGAAATGATGTTTTCTAAATTATTGTGTATGTTTACATTTAAAATAATTTTTAGGTATTTACACCAGGACAAATTAAAGCACTTGGCAATCTAGGGAAAAAATTCATTGGCTCTCGAAAGACATAGCTGCTGCATTTTCTTTAAGAAACATTAGTCCTAAAGGGTACAGATACTTACGGAAGAATAACTACCCTTTGCCTTCATTTTCCACTTTAAGAAACTGGGGCAAATGTTTGCAGCTTAAGGAGATCATTTTGGAAGGCATTATATGCTTAATGAAGACCACAGGCTTAAAACTGTCAGAGGTGGAAAGTGTCGATTCATCAATACAAGTATATGTATTTGCAGATGTTTCCCATTTGATAAAGCTACTCAGGAATCATTTCCTCGACCAGGGTTTTTTTTGTAAATGGAGACAGAATCGTTAGAATGTGTTTTGAGAAATTAATATGTAGCAGCTCACATTCTGATTTAAAAATTGCTTTTAAGGTATCCAAGTACCATTTGGATGTACGAGGGACAGAAAGACAGAAAGTGAAACCTGCTGTCCAGCTTCTATGGAAACAAGTTGCTAAAGCAATACAATGGTTGTAGGACTGTAACTGGCAAAAAGCAGCAATGTTTATAGAATTAATTAATGATTGGTTTGGCCTGTTTAATTCTAAAAGTAAATTTGGAAGTCATCCTGGCAGAAATGGTTTTGGAATAGATTTGGAAAAACAAACAGCTTTGTTAGAAAAGATCAATCAAATAATTGTAAACTTACGGGAAGAATCTCATAAAGGTCTCATACAATTTCAAAAGGGCATGTTACTTTGTAACAGATCATTAGAAAATCTTTTTAAAGACATGAAAGGTAAATATGGAGTACAATTTATTTTAAACCAATCGTCTACACCAAGATATTTTGGAAAACTTCTTTTCTTACATCCGAGGAATGGGTGGTGCAAATGACCATCCAGCTGCTTTGGATTTATGCAAAGATTGAAATGATATATTCTAGGAAAAAATTCAGCAAGTTTTTTAATGAAGGTAGAAACACTGAAGAGCATCTGGAAAAAAACTTAATAAATGCTCTGGAAGCAGGAACTGAAGAGTGTCTATCCCAAACTGTGACAAAGTGTTTTAAAGATTTTGACATTGACAATGGCAGTAAAGAAGAGCCAATTCCTGAATGAATTTGTTGAAGATGATGGACAAATCGTATGTGAAGATATTGACATACCACTGAAAGCATGTCAGAATCCATCAACCATGAGGAATTGCTGTATCTGGCAGGTTATTTAGCGTTCCGATTTAAGGACAAATATCATAATTTGGGGAAAGAAACTTCCAAATTACCTGTAAAAGCCTGTGGACCTTGACTGGTTGCAGTTCATTTCCAATGGAAGATTAAATTACTCAAGCAAAGAACTTACTTTATTTTCCCAGAGCATGGAGAAAGTATTTAGTGATGTGCATGAGGATTCTCTGTCAACAGATAAATTTTTATTTAATGAATTGGTGTCAAAACCATTTAAAATGGGGTCCTTTGATATAAGCAATGAAGTTGCTTTAGCTTTACCAAGAACAAGGGTTTATATAAGAGTTAAGAGAACTGAATAAAAAAGTAAGTTTTAATAATGCAAGAATGAACTAGTGGTGCTACAGAATGGCACAGACTTTCCCGTATTAGTTTTCTATTTCCTTGGGTATTCGCTAGCTATTCGGAATTACCACAAACTCTTTCTTGCCAACTGTCATCTATCACCGCCAAAAGTACATTTTTTGTCATTTTCTTAATTTTTTCGGTTTCCTATTGTTAGAACGGAAACATTAATTTTAGAATATTAAATAACACATAAACCTAGTCGTAAATGGCAATTTTCTTTTAAAAATTATGTGCCGTTTAAGAGAAAATGGCGTTTTAGGGCTACTAAAAACGCGAAATTTGAAGCTTATTTCCACAGAAAATTTTTGAGTTTCAAAATACTTTGTTTGACGTTATTTGAAGCACTTACACTCACAAGTATAATAATGTTTACAAATTGCTGGTAATGTGCATATTAAAGATGTGAGAGATCTTTCAAAAAAATTACAATTATGTAATTTTTGAAAAAACAAAAAAATAACTCAAAATAAACTTTACGCTATACTAAAGAGTGTAATTAGCACTATCCGATACAAAAGTTTGAAGAAAAAATTGCAGCTATATATGAGAAAATGGCGTTTGAGCGTTTCTGAAAATGCGAAATTTTGAGCTACTTTTCACAGAAAACGGTTGTGTTTTCAGGAAACTATACTTAACATTATTTAAATCGCATGTACTCGTAACTTTAATTATGTGAAAAAAATCGCCGCTAATGTAAATATTATCGACGTGAGAAACATGTGACAAAATTTACATTTTTGTAATTTTTGAAAAACCAACCTATAGAGCAATATGGCTTTTATGCCATCAGTACATTTACCACTATCCCTACCAAAAGTTTAAGGAAAAAAATTGGAGTCGTTTTTGAGAAAATCTGGTTTTTGTAATTTTTTAATATTGCACATATTGAACGCAATATTGCGCGAAAACTACTAAAATTTTGAAAAACATTTACATGACCTTTATGAAAGAACTCAATATGCAGAACAAATTTTATTTGAAGAAAAAATCTCGATCTTCAAATTTGTAGTTGAAAAATGACGCCGAAAAAATTCAAACTTCCACAATTTTTGAAAATTAAGATTTGTCCGTGAAAATCGGACATATGCCACCTTAATAAGTGTATTTTACTCTATTCATACAAGAAATTTAAAGAAAAAATTTTGAGTCGTTTTTGTGAAAATTTTGAAAATCCCCGGGGAGCATCATATAAAGTACCCCCAAATTTTGAAAAATCTTTTTCAAAATCTCAAAGCTTCGACTAGAATCAGATCGATCGGGTAATATCCATTTTGGAAGAAATCGTACGTATGGTTTAGGCGCTAGCAGTGTTCAGAGACGGACAGACGGACGTTTTCATTTCAATTGGTTTTTCGGTATCAAGGACCCACAAAATAAATGGTTTCTGACTACACCACGTGTTAGGGGATTTTTTTCTTAATTTAGCAATTGGTTTTATCCACTTTTTTGTTTTCACGGCCCGGCAATTAATTTTTTTCCGCCGAAAATTGGCCATTTTTCGCGCAGCATTACGTAACTTTCCCTATACTACGTATATCACTCTGTTTATACGTATGTATACGGGAAAGTAAAAATCAAATAAAATTGAGAAAGATCACTAATATTAAATAAAAAAATAATTTAATTGTTAGTAGTTTATTCATATTTTGTTCATCTCTAAGAATTAACATCCTAAAAATGTTTCTTGGCAAAAATATGTATGCACAAAAAATATCGCAGCCAATCCTGATTAACTGAAGTGTTAAATAATAAAATTTCCTCACAAATTATGTTTGTTTTTTCTCAATTATGAATAATTAATATGTAAACCATATTGGACTTCGTAGAACAGTCATTCAATTTTATCTTGTTAAGTCCAATGTCTACATGACAGTTTCCCAGAACTTTACTTCATTTTAATACTATATTTTTTTATAAAATTAAGATGATTCATAATTTGCATTAATTCAAATATTGCATTAGCAAGAACATTGGTTTATGTAAGAGCAAGATATATGAAGGAAAAAATCAAATAAAATTAAAATAGTTCACTAATGTATAATAAATTTTATTTGCTCGTACTTTAGTCATTAACTTTTGTTCCTCTCAGAGAATTAACATCCTAGAAAATGTATCTACAAAAAACAGCCTGCACTAAACTATCTTAGCAAATCCTTCAATAGACCTATAACCATACTGGACTTTGTAGAACACTTTATTAACTATACAGTGTCAAATCCAAAGACTACACGACAGTTTCCAGAAATTAACTTCATTTGAATTTTACATTATTCAAAACTGAAAACAAATCTCTATAACGAATCAAAATTACAGCATGAAGTATCACGTGTATCTCGTATTGGCAGGTATCCGCGAATTTTGTTGTGTATTTGTAACGCAGAAAGTAGTCTCTCACTAATTTGTAATGTTTACATCACATTTTGCTCTTTCAAATTACTTTATTGACTCAGAATTTACTTATATGAGTCTTCTTTGGCGCCGTAACACTTGAAATCACTAGGCCTTCCGTAGCCGACATAGCTTTCACGAGCTTCGGAATCTCCATAATGATGTCACTCGTAGAGGGAGCGAGGCCCGCATCTGCGCATTGCTTCACCTTTTTCTTACACCATGGACTCAATGATTTAGACGCTAGTATTGTTCACAGACCGATGGACTGACGTTTTGTCGTCAATCGATTTTTCAGTATCAAGGATACACAAAATAGTGATTCTGGCTACACCACGTGTTAGAGGATTTTTTTCTAAATTCAGCAATGGGATTTATCCACTTTTTCGTTACCAGAGCCCGGCTATAGATAAACTTCAATATTGTAGTTTATTCCTTATTGATATCTGTTCTATAAAGACATGTTGAAATAAGGTCATATATAGTTATCAAATACATAAATAATATTCGCGAAATTTTGCGTGAAATTTAAGAAATTTTTAAACAATTTTTCACAACATCAGCTCCAAACATTTTCTTTCAATTTTGTCCTCGTATGTAACAAAGGATGCTACAAAATGTGTTGCTAGTCCTATTTTCGGCGAACTCTCTGAATTTCCGAAAATTGCAAAAATAGAAATAATGCCAGAATGTATGTAAAGTTTTAGCACCACTAGTTCCATGCTGATGTTCGAACTCAGGTTCTAGGTCAATACGCACGTTACCCCCTACACCTCCGACCTCACATATAAACCAACTTTTTCGACGCTTCGAAAAGAAAGTTAATTGCATTTGAAATTTTCGAAAACAGTGATTTTACATGTCATTATTTCAAGATTCAACTCTGGAAAACAACATTTAATGTTAAAAAAATCTCTAACTTCAATACTGTAATTGAAGAAAGACTTCGAAAAAGTTTAAACTTTTGCAATTATGGAAAATACTGAGATTTTCACGAAAATAGTGTGACCTGTGTCGGATATTCCACGAGATTCGCCGCGTGCTCGCGGCGCCGCCGTCGCTGCCGATATCTCCTTATCAGTAGCTTGGGGTTTGAGCATGACAGGTTTTACCCCCTCTACAACACCGCCTAGAATACAAGGCCTGCCGACGCCCTGAGAGTTTGTGCGTGACGTCATGACGAGAAGGCCGTGATTCATTATCACATACTATAGTGCGGTAGTGTTGTTTCTGGGCCTGTGCTTAAAGTTTTTTGTTATTTAATGGTAAAATATACTTAAACCGTGTGTGTGTGTAGGGATAAAAGTGCAGAAATTATGCCTAGTTGTGTGCCGGGGTGCCAGGCAAATTATAAGAATGGACCTCGGTTGGGTATTTTTTCGTTTCCAAAGGACGTCGAGTTAAAAAGAAAATCTAAGAGAGCAATATGTATAATAGTAGTTTATGCAATTAGTTTATAATGTTGACCTTTTTTGCACGAATAAGAAAATAGTCTATTACTAAACGAACGACGAAGGAGTGAGTTTAGTAATAGACTATTTTCTTATGAATGCAAAAAAGGAACATTATAAACGAGTTGCATACGCTATTTTTTTGTATAACATCATTATAAAGTTATAAATGAAACGAAGTGTAAGTAAAGTTTTATAGTTGGCAACATGGATGTTGGTATTATGATGTCACAACTGTGACAGCGGAGAGCTGATTCACGCGCGCATTCGAATGAAAGATGGCGTCGTTACCAATGGTAGTTTTAGAAAAAGCCTCGAAAACAGAAGAAAGTTTAATACCTAAAAAGTCGAGTGCATTGTACGAGAAGGAATATATAAAATTTAGGAAGTGGATGGAAACAAATAATGTAAATATTATATGCGAGACAGTTGTTCTGGCATATATATCTGAGTTGGTAAGTTTGTCATACTTTTTATGATAGTGTCGTGTGTGTATGATAGTGTCCTAGTGTCGAGTTTTCATTTTCTAATTTATGTTATTTTGAAGTCTGCAGTATGTAAGGCACCATCTTTGTGGTGCAGTCATTCAAAATTGAAGACTATGCTGAAAATTAAAGATGGAATTGACATCTCTGCTTATAACAAAGTTCAGTTATATATGAAACAAGCTAATGTCGGCTATGAAGCGGAAAAATCTATGATATTTTCGAAAGATGATGTGAGAAAATTTTTAGTGGAAGCAGATGATGAGAAATATCTCTTAATGAAGGTAGAGTAATAATATTTTGTCTACTTTCTGAAACCGGTTCTACAGATCTGTCTTTCTGTGAACAGTAAAAGTTCGTCATGACGTCATGTCGCGTTAAATAATGGCGATGACGTCATGTAGCGTGCGATAATATACTGGATTATGTACGATTCGGGGTATCGAAAAGGGTCGTTTATACTGATGGTATACAAAAAATGATTTTATACCCACAACATACACAAAGGTAAGCTACAATCTGTCTTTAAAATATGTGTTTCTTACCATCGATTATATTATTCATAGATTACTTAACTTGGTGATACATACTATATTTCTATACCGAACCACCTTTCTGTCCAATTCTCTCTGGAACTGGATTCTTTAGTTTGTTGGCAATATCTAGTTTTTTATTTCATGTGTAGGTTTGTGAACTACATTTTAACGAACGTGATGTTGAAAGAAGTAGTTCTTCCTACGATGAGAAAACAGGGAAGCAAATTAATGCCCCATTGTCATACCCCAGGCTTGTTGATGGTGAGTTAAATAATATATTATTTGGGAACTATATAGGACTTCAGAAGGAGAATAATGTAATTCAGAAAGAGACCTTAATCTTGATGCAATTATTCTTAACAGTAAAGTCCATAAGTTAACCTTGTGCATTAAAGGGTTGATTATTGTAACGTTCTGAAGAGTTGAAAGGACAGCTGTTCTTCTTGCTTAGTTTTTTTGTGTAGTCATGATTTTTGTGGGGATCGTATGCATATTTAGTGATTTTAGGTGTCTGTCGTCTTCAGAATTTGCTTCACTTGAGACAATAGAATGATTTTTTAGGTTTTCAGAGAGTACTTGTACAAAAAGTATGTAAATGGTAATTTAACATTCTACAATGTAGGTTTGATATAACAAAGTTAATTATTATTTCTAGGTGCTGAACCGTCTGTAATGTCTGGAATACCAAAGTATTTGTCACGGCCTTCGACATCTGCTCGAGAAAGCGCGGATATGCGACGTATGCGATTGGAGAACGAGTCTTTAAGAAATGTCATCGAGGAAAGCATCGTTTCCTTTGAGACACATAATGAGAAGAATTCGTTTTATTACTATGAAGAATTGAAATACGAAGTGTGTGACATACGTTTACCTGCAGATTGGACGGTATTGCTGAAAGAAAATTATGTGAATTTTGTTAGTGAAAGGAAAACGTCAGCCAAAAATGCTTTGTGCTATTAATGTTAGTGAAGAATTTATATTATCTGCTTTCAATGAGGATGCTGCAATACACTCGTTTCCATCTGGAAAACTACCAAGGAAGATCAATAAGATACATGACTTGGAGAATATTGTTAGTGAAATCAGTGGAGCTTTCTGCAATAATTGTCGCAATTTCTTCATAAAACATGTTATCGACTTGATCACACATTTTCTTGATCATTTGAAAACAGTAATACCAGAGATCCACAGCCACATTGGATTTATGAAAGAACAAATATTATTACTTCCACTACCTAAAACTACTGCAAGATATTTATGACAATTACTTATATTCTGTAGTCTTCTTCACTCGATATCACCTCATGGATATAAATATCTGAAATCATCTGGTAATTTGAGATTACCCAGTTCCTCTAGTATTAGGCAAATTTGCAGCACGTTTTCCAGTATTCCCCATTTGGAGCAAGACCCTTCTAAAGCACAGTTTCATATGTCTGGAGCACAGTGTCATGTGTCTGTTAGGCAAAATTTTTGAAAGTGAAAGCAAACTGCGAATTCAGAATGCCATGTCCCTGATTTTGAAATCTCACAGTCTCAGTCAAGTTTCTGTGGATGTTTGTGAATTTGATGCGACTAATTTCATGTCTCAGGATGAAGAACTACACAACACAGTGGTTCCAGATATTTTGCTGTAGATGAGGACGATATTGATGACATTTCAGTATCAACCTATTCCATTTTAACATATATTGGGGGATACAATGCTTATGCTGTAATAAAAAAATCAAATGTGGCTATTGTAAACAATATTTAATTGCAGAAACGTCTGGTAGATATGATATGTTGATTAATTCAAATAACAGAGGTAGTCTGTTTTACCCTCATAAAGATGTTGTTTGTTGTACGTCTTATTTGTACATTATTGGGCAAAAATTAATTTCAAAAGAAATAGAAAATGAATTCTTGATGGTATCAAATTATAAGAATGTAGTCGTTTCTTTAGGAGTAATGAATATTCCAAACAATATCTTTCAAGGTCATAACATTGAACACCATAACGTTAAGGACATTATTCAAAAAAGTATGTATATAACTCCCAACCTACTTTTAAATAATTATTCAAAAAGAAAAACTGACCATTTAAAACGAGAAATAATGTCAGAATGTATAAGACGCAAGCAAAAATAGTGTTGCAACATAAGACATGAGCTGTAATAAAGTGTATTAAAATCGATACATAAGTTTAAATGCTAAGTTTGTGACGTTAAATAAATAAATAAATGTGTTTATTTTTTGACCTTTCAATTAGCTATATGTTTCAAGTTTAAATGAACTAAAAACAGAAAAAATTCTAAATACCCCGGGAAACGATGCTATGTTTACAGCGGCGCTATTGCCGAGCGGCCACCGCGGCCGGCGATTCTCGGCCTTCCCGAGGCCTGCTTTACTCAGGCCCCGAAGCGAAATTGTCACGTGATCAAGGTAGTCGGTGGTCGGCTCCCGTGCATGTGGCGTTCGGTGGTGTTTCATGTTTTGAGAGTGGCCATACAGGTTTTGTGCGTGTTTTCACTGTTCAAATCGAAATTGATATTGTTTGCGATTGTGCTTACTGTGTGTTAATAATTATCGCGCGTTATGTGGTTGTTGCTTTCAGCAGAAGTAATTATGTGCCGGGCGTTTTTGTACGTGCATGAAAGTAACTAAGTTAGGTTATGTAG
Source organism: Acheta domesticus (assembly GCA_031308135.1). Lineage (NCBI taxonomy): Eukaryota > Metazoa > Arthropoda > Insecta > Orthoptera > Gryllidae > Acheta > Acheta domesticus. The sequence goes on along the minus strand of JAHLJT010004567.1, from coordinate 142,737,105 downwards.
CTAAAGTCGGAAATCTCACAGTGCCGGTAAAATTACACAAACTTCTTCGTGACGCATATTTAGAATATCTAGCCATCTTGTTATTAATGAATAATCGTTTTGTATTTTACAGAAAATGCTTTGTGTAATTTGAATCCTTTTTATTTCAATCAAGAGCGGATTCGATCGAGAACCGTGTATACCCTGTAGGTGCATGTTTCCTATTATACGCTTTCAGTATTTTTTTTTATTTATCTGTCAAAAAAACAGTAAAAACTGTATATGACGTGTGGGGAGAGAAATTTATCTGCGCACATTTTCTTGAGGACCAGAATTTTATTAAAAAAAAACAAACGAAAAAATGAATTTAGAAAATAATTATTTTAGAAAAATAAAGATATTTGAAAAATGTTTTTTCCCGAGTTATAGAAAATCAATTTCAACTGTAAATGAACTACAAGCAAAAGGAGTGCTCAACAAAACGTGCGCACAGTGAAGCTACATTTATAGTCCAGAAGCAAAACAGGGGGCCATCTCAGCATTTGCTCAATGGATCAGGGAAACTGGACAAAAACCTGATCGAGATGGGGGTCATTGACCCGGAAGCTGAAGTACATTATTTGTTACAGGCGTATTAAATATTTTTTAAATGTATACAATGCAAACATAAACTAATTCATTATATATCTGTGTTTTGTTACATTAAACATTATTTTTCTTTTTCACGATCAGTATAGTCTCTAATTGTATAGAAACAGTTATGCAGCAGAAAAGATTTTACTTTTAACTTAAATTTGTGTACCGACTTTAATTGTTTTATGTCATCTGGCAATGCGTTGTAAAGTAACGTACATGTATTGTATGTTGATTTCTTGTACTGAGCTGTTGATACTGACACTTGATGCACGTGATTTCTACGGCGTGTGTTGTAATTATAAATATCAATATTGCATGAAAATATGTTCCCTCCGTTAAGTAGGTCATTTTTGACAAATATTACAGATTCGTAAATAAATAGACAAGGCAATGGTAGGATTCCCAGCTCAATGAAAAGAGGCTTGCAGGAATCAGTGGAAGGCATTTTTTCATTATTCGAATAATTTTCTTTTGCAATCTGAAGGTCTGAATACTACAGGATGAGCTTCCCCAGAATATTATGCCATATCTCAGGCGGGAATGTACATTTGCAAAATAAACGCAACGAGCTGCATGAAGGCTGACAGAATTTGAAAGAATTCTGAATGCATAGCATAATGAACTTAATTTAGTGTTTAATTCTGTTATATGTACATTCCATTTGAGGTTTGATTGAATTGAAAGACCTAAAAATTTTGTTGCCTGAACATCAGCTAATTGCATATTGTTCATTTTCAATGGAACATGCGATTTCCGATTTGAGATGCAAAAATGCATTGAAACAGTTTTTCTTTCGTTAACAATTAATTTGTTATTATTAAACCAATTTGATACTTCTGAAATTGTACTATTTACTGCTTCTTTTTTGCAAAGAACATTCGTGTCATCAGCAAACAGAACCGTTCTTCAATTTTTAATAGACGAGGGCATATCGTTTACATATAACAGAAAGAGAATAGGACCTAAGATCGAACCTTGCGGGACCCCATGCACAATTGGCAAAGAATTGGAAATATAAGTATGTAATGTCCTTTCCTGCCAGTATGGTATTTCTACTCTTTGAGTCCGATGTTTAAGGTAAGAAGTTATCCAATCTAGGGCAATACCACGAATTCCATACGAAGGTAATTTTGAGAGCAAGATCTTAAGGTCTACAACGTCAAAAGCTTTCGAGAGATCTAAGAATATTCCAATGGGTACTTCATTTTGGTCTATTGATGAAGCAACATCTTTGAGAAAAGAAAAAATGGCAGTTTCCGTAGATTTTGATTTTCTAAAACCGTGTTGTGAGTCAGAAAACGCTTTGTTTTTCCTGAGAAAAGTTTCCATTCGTAAGTAGAAAAGCCTTTCTAATATCTTGAGAAAACTGACAAAAGAGAAATTGGCCGGTAATTTTGAATATCATTTTTGTTCCCTTTTTTAAAAAGTGGCTTAATTTTTACTGTTTTGAAAATATCTGGAAATATTCCTGTACATAAAGAAGCATTGAAAATGTGAGTTAACGGATGTATAAAGGCAGCTGCACAAGTTTTTAATAAACAATCCGGAAATTCAGATAAACCAGATGAATATTTATTTTTTAGTTTACTGACTATTCTGAGGATTTCGTTGGGAGAAGTTTCGGAAATAAAATTCGTATCTGAAATTTTTTGGGAAGCGTGTTGAATTTTGTGGTTTTAGTCCCTTCGTGAGATCAGACGCAATTATAGAAAAGTGTTTGTTGAAGAGATTGGCAACTTTTTTCGGATTACTCGTTTCTCTTTCATTATCCTTTAAAATAACATTCTCTACAAGGTATCGAGATGATGTGGTTGTATTTTTTACGATATCCCATATTGCTTTAGTTTTGTTACTAGCGCTCAAAATGTCCTGACTATTTTTCATTATTTTTGCTTGAACTATTACTTTTCTTAAAATTCTTTTATATTCTCGGAAGTATATATGGAAACCGGGTGATACGTTATGATGTTTAGAAATAAAGTAAAGCGTATGTTTGTTTTTACACGATGTTCTAATTCCTTGTGTGATCCAAGTATTACTTTTGCTTGAAATGTTTAATTTTCTCTTTTTAAGAGGAAAGCACGCGTTAAAGTGAATTGAAAGCTTTGAGAAAAATAAATTATATTTTTCATTTGTGTCAACAGCGTTATAAACTTCGTCCCATGATTCCTTCATCAAGTAGTCCGTAAATAATTTTATATTAACTTTAGTGAATGCTCTGCACATGCGTGTATTATTTATTGTGTCAGTGTTTATGTTCTTAGTAATTGTAAGAATTTGTGCATCGTGGTCACTGTATCCTAGATTATTCGTTATTATTTCATATGTAGTTGTGGTTTTGTTAATTATAATTTGATCTAATGCTTTTTGTGATTTAAGCGTATTCCGTGAAGGTACATTCACTGTAATGTCTAAATTAAAAGAATACTTACATTTTGTATATCCATGTTTCAATGAGATTACAAAACTATTTGTGTTGTTTACGAACATTAAAAAAACGACTATCAATGTTACTTGTTTATGTGAATTTAACTTGATATACTTACGGTAGGCAACAACTAGATGTTTGATTTGATTTGATCTATTTGGTCAGAAAATAGTGAAAACCGTATACGACGTATGGGGGAGAAGATTATTTGCGCACGTTTTCTTAAGTTCCACAATCCCTTCCCAACATTTTAACTACTAATACGATGGTTAAAAGGCGAAGAAAATATAAAAAAGACATAATAATAAAATTTAAAAAAGTTCGAGATTAGCAACATTTGAAAAAACTAGATATTTCTTTCCCGAGTTATATAAAAAAACTTGCAATGGTAAACGAAATGCAGACGCAATTTTTCAGCATTGCTAACAAAATAGTAACTCACCCTCAGCTCTACTCCTACCAATAAAAGCAAAAGGTGTGCTCAACAAAACGTGCGCATAGTGAAGCTATATTTACGTCCAGAAGAAAAACAAGGGGCCATCTCAGCATTTCCTCAATGGATCAGGGAAACTGGACAAAAAAAACTGATTGAGATGGGGGTCATTGACCCGGAAGCTAACGTACATTACTTGTTACAGGGGTATTAAGTCTTTTTTAAAAATTATACAATATAAATGTAAAGTAATTCACTATATATATCATTGTTTCGTTGAAATGAACATTATTTTTCTTTTTGATGGCCAGTATAATCTCTAATTATATAGAAACAATTATGCAGCAGACAAAATTTTACCTTTAACTTAAATTTGTTACCGACTTTAATTGTTTAATGTCATCTGCGCATCTGCAATGCGTTGTAAAGTACATGCATTGTATATAGATTTCTTGTAATGAGTTGTTGATATTGACACTTGATGAACGTGATTTTTACGTGTGTTGTAATTATAAATATCAATATTACGTGAAAATATGTTCCCACCGTTAAGTAAGTCAGTTTTGACAAAGATTACACATTCGTAAATAAATAGGCAATGTTGATACATTGTACTGGCCTTGGGACATCCGCAAGGCCTGCTTGAAAGATTTAATTTCCACAAAATGAATAATGATAGTTCATTTTGTAGATGTCTAAGTGAGTTGTACATTGCCGAAAAATGCGCAGTTTGTTAGCCAAATTTTCTCCAATTGCCTCCCAAAACAAACCACGTTTGGCGAGGCCGCCGGAGCCTGGAGGACTTTCGACTACCGTGATCACGTGACTCAAAACTATGACGTATGCTTCGGGGCCTGAGTAAAGCTGGCCTTGGACCTTCCTATGTGATGTCACGGAATACGTCTGCAGACCTTGTATTCCAGGCGGTGTTGGTCTAGGCCGTGTATTAGGCCGCACTAGATTCGCAATATGGCAGCTAAAAGGATTTCCGGTCGGAATAGCGAACTTATGAAACCATCATTCCGATCAACTCTCTCGCTTTTGTTTCCTTTGTTGTCATTCACTTCTCGCGGTATTGAAGAGTTCACAGTACAATAATGTTTGTCTCGTTTTTCGTTAGAATTAAACAAGATTTTTATCTAGAAACGAATATTAACTCGGTGAACAATTAAACTAAATAAGAGTTATCATATCAGCAAATGTGAGCGTGAGTGATGTTCAAGTGCGCCAAAAGCAAATGAAGAACATAGATTTAAAAGTTATCTGTGGTCTTGTGCTAAAAGTTATCTGCTGACTTGTGTTAATAATAATTTTGAGATGGTAGTGTTATCAATTTATTAATGATTTATCTGTTAGTAAAGATTTATGTTGAAACAATAAATACCACAATTATTTAAGATTAATAATTTACATGTACATGGTAATCTTTGTGACCTAATTAATTGTTTCTAACAGTCCTGAGATATTTAATATTTATGTGATGTATCCATTTTATTTATCTGCTTAACTAAATTATTTTTCAAAAGTTAGTGATGCTTTAAAAAATAAGAAATTCATAATTAATATAAGTAGTCTTTAGTAAGTTACTTGTTCTAACCAGTGACAGACTTACACCTATTTCTTCTCTATTAAAACGGGGTGTGGTACCTGTTCAGGGATAGTTACGGTAATAAATAGAACTTTTGATTTTTTTAAAGTTATTTATTGAAACAGGAATGTAGTATACTGATAATATAAATGGCACAGTAAATAGTGTATAAAGTTGCACAATGATATTGCACTCTTGTATTAAAAGGTATTGTAACTACGATACCATAAACTACTCCCTGGTTATGCTGTCATTTCGCAGTAAAATCTCTCATTAACTTGCTAAATAATTCAAATCAGGATGATCATATTATACTCTAGTTTCCAGTGTACTCCAGTTTTCCAAATGCTCCACTTACTCCAGTTTTACAAATGCATGCCAAATTATTCCCAAAAGGCATCCAAGTAGTAAAAGATTAATATATTTATTACCCCACTTACACACACTCTTGAAGTGCTGATGGGGATTGTGAAAAAGCTCAAGGTAAGACAATGGTTATTTTCACTATTAAAACTAGTTTATTATGTCAAAGAAAATTTCGAAATGCAGGTGGGATTTGAGGAGAGTAAAAGTAAGTTACAAGTAATGTTGAAACTGTTACCAACAAACGGTTACAAACAGCTACAAAAAACTGCAACAATATTAATGTTCCAGAAAATAAATGTAAGAAATTGCCATTCATAAATATAACCATGTTTCATTAAAAAAACTACAATATTTGGTGTGCTGGACTTTGTTTGGGTTCTTAATATAATTCCTTAGGAAGTACTCTCCTTTAAAAAATATTGTTTCACTCTCATTCACAAGGGCATAACTGTCTTCCTTACCAAAATAAAACCAATGCTTTTTACTAAACGCTTCAAGGTTTGATAGTCTTGAAAATTGAATGTATCATCATCCACAATCTCTGAAGAACAGGTTTCTTATAGAAATACCAAGACGTGCATAAAATATAAATCACGGTATTTCACATTAAATACTATAAAATACAGCGATCATTGTATAGATGAATAAAATTCTATAATAAAATTTTCAAATGATTCTGCACCCAAATGACAATGTATTTTATTGGAAATTCCATCCTTAACAAAATTGTCAATATAGAAGCTTGATGAGTCCTAGAGGTCTTTTTAGGTGTGGTCAGAGCTTCTTGCTTTTTATGTCTGTTGATAATTCATTCAACAGACTTCACACCCACCTGTAAACATACAGAAAGTTGAATTACTATTGATTACTATTATGCATAACTAATGATAATTAATAGTTATAGACAATAAATACACCAATAACTATTTTAATTATGAAAATTATACCCCTCAGTTTTATAAGATAATATTTAGGAAAAAAATAATAATCTTACCTGTAATATTTTTTTCCATTTGTGATGTCAGATTAGTGTGCTTGACAATACTTGTTCCTCTGAGTAACATTACCCCTTCTTCCATTGTTTTCCTCCACAATCCACAAAATAAATTTACAATTCCCATTTGAAGAGAACTTTGAATTCACTTTAACGTAAAGACAAAATACTAAGAAAAGACACAGATGTAGTTGGGCTATCCATTATTTTTCAATGATAAATAAATTGGGTTCAGAAAAATTAATAATAAAAATAATAAAATTAATTTTACACAAAAAATACAAAATCGAAAAAACTAACCTTTACTACTAAAACTATCTCGACTAACTCCACTATGATTAGTGATGAAAACAATTGAAAAATAATAAATAAAAATAAAAACGCATAGAACTAAATTAATACATCTGACGAAATCACTAAATGCAGATTGATGAAAAATAGCAAACCGTAATATGCGAATCGCTAGCAGCAATAGCAAACTGACAGAGCACAATCCACATGAATGGCTTGAATGTTGGCGGAATCTACGGAAGTAGTCATTTTTTCATTGCAAACTTAAATTTTAAAAAATGTCCCTGCCCGTAAATGTAATATATGTAGGGAAATTGTGTGAAGGTTGGCAGCGACATGTGCCAACACAAAACGAAACGAAACTACCCTAAATCGAGTATGAATACATGTTCTTATCCGACAGTGGCTTTTTTCAAAAGTTGTCACGTTAGCTGGTCTTTTTAGCTGGCCACAACTATACCTGGGGTGGTGCGCGCGGAGGTGGGACAGAGAGAGGCGAGCGGACAAATAAGTTTTTGAGACGCCGGAGTGAGAGCTTGTGAGGCAGTAACGAGGGAAGGAGTGAGGTTTTTGGGAGGCAAGTGTTGTGGTGACGGAAGCTGGAGGAGGACGGAGTGGCCACGCATGTGTCTCGGGACGTTGGAATTGGCGTGGCCACAGAGAATGTGTGTTACGCTGACGCGCAAGCGAGTTCGAGCGCCAGCCGCCACCCCTGTTCTTGCCGTTTGGGCGAGGCTATACCCTCCAAATTGAGGTCGGTATTCGGTCCTTTTAGTTCCTCATAGTTTTTCTTTCTCCACGAATTGCCACGATTGTGCGAAATCTCGAGTTTGCTGTATTCGCAAAAGGTGTGAAATGAAGTGCAATAAAACTAATGGCATAAAAATGCAGATGTGTTTTAGGGTGGCATAAGAGAAAATAATTTCATAGTAACTCTAGTGGTCACCTGTATACTATAAAAATAACTGAACATTTTGAAGCAATTTACTATAAAATGCAGAATAATGTATTGTTTCTATAGTTCACTGTCAGAGATTGTTTTTTGGCCATTAACATTCTTGTTTAACAAGTGATATATTCTTCCATTGGTATTTTTATAGATCTTTGTAATTGCAGAAGATATTTGAAGTTGAGTATTTTTCTTAAGGAAAAACATCACTGATTTTGGAGAGAATATTGTTATGTTAATAAAATGCAAGTACAGTTTCTGTCTTTAAAAGGAACATTTTAGATGATATTATTAAATCCAAGTTGAATTAGAAATCAACTAGAGCTATTTATGAATAATTAAAAAGGTTATAAAATTATATATGTTATGAACTGTTGAATTTATGAATTTAAGTGAAATTAAGTATCTCAAAATGTATATTGATGTTTGAATGCCTGTTGAGAAGAAATAAAACATAATATCAATTTCAACCAAAGGTGTATGTTGTAATAAAATGAATTTTCTATAGCTTTTCAAGGAACTTCTTTTGAATATTCTGTGTTTTCAAAACTATATTTATTCATTTTAATTGTATACAAGATATTTCTTTGTAATATCAGTGAATTTTGTGCAAGGAATTACATATGAATGTTATAAGTTGAGGGATAGTTAACTGCAATTTTCGTATACAGAAACTACTGCGACATTCTGTCATGCGAAATGAATATGCTCTTCCCCTCTGGTGTAACTTAATGTGCACTCCTCATCTCCTCAGAGATCTCTCTTATTCAGTTTGTTGAATTTCAATTTATTTTGTCACAGAAGATATTGCTGTAATTCTAATTTGTGCCAATTTCAAAATCTATTCATGATGATTTTGCAATTGATTTGCCTTTTGATGTTATTTTTGGATGTTGTTAAATGCTTTTGTTTGTTTTCTGTTCTGTGTCAATGTTACTGTCGTTCTATAATTTGTGTTTTGCTTTCAACGCGTGTCTAATTACTTGTTGTTCTGTGGTCACGAGCTTGTTTTTTTTACGAAATCTTCAGAAGAGCGACGATCCCACGAGAATCCCCCAACGAACCGACAATTGAGAGCGGTTTCAATGGGATATATGATATTTTATAAAAACTCTTTGTTCGATTCCAGAAAAAAGTAAAGAGAAATTTTGAAGTCATTTTTGAGAAAAAATTGAAATTGTGAATACTTCACGTAAAGTACCTCAAATTCAAAATATTCGTTTTAAAATGGCAAGGACCCGAGTTCTGACAGATCAATGGGGGAATGCTAATTTTGGAGAAAATGGTCTGAAGAGTTTAAGTGCTGGGTAAACGGGCAGTCGGACATTTTGCCAATAACTAATTTTTCGATATCAAGGGCCGATGTACGTGGATTCTGTCTACAATACATATTAGAGGAAGTATTTTTCTACTTAACACAGCAATTAGCACAGGAGCAAGAATTATCCATGTTTTCGGTATCAAGAATCCACAACATGAGATTTTCTATCGAAAGTCGCCGCTTTCCGCTACAGCATTACAATATTTTGTCTTTACTGCGTAAGTATGTAGTAGTCGAAAAAGTAAAAATCGTCTTTCTTTTTAATGAATTTGAATAGATTTCTTATGTTTGTTTTCCTCTCGTTTCTGTCGTCTATTCTTTTCTTTTTCATTAGGACTATCAGTCAAAATTAGTTTTCTGTTCTTCCAACATCGAAGTAATTTTCCTTTTTCCTATTGGGAAATTAAGGAAAATATTTTCAGAATTAAGAGCGAAGTCCTTTAATGTGGGGAGATTTCGATCAAAGTGTGTGGATTGTTCTGGTAACGGACGTGTCCTATCGCAGTCTTTGTGCTTCAATTACCATTTCTCTCTTAATTCGTACTTTCAATATTTCACCCTTTCTCACTCCATATATTTTCAATCTCAAAAATGTGTCATTTATACGAAGAAAATAAACAAAATATAAATGAAGTAAGTCCTATCACAGTGTTTGATTTCTTTGAATCATGATTCAGCAGTTGCAGAAGTCACATCTTTTGAAATTAAAATAAGAAAAATGTTATGTGATTTGACAAGATGTTAATTTCTGCGACTAAAATTAACGGACAATGGTGTTACAAAGCTGTTCCCGCCAGATTAATGGTGTTTCTAAATCCATAGAGTTTTTGTCTGCGCTAGAAATAATTTCATTTATTTATATTATCATAAAAGTTATGAATAGTAATTCATAAGATAAGGAAGCAACATTCGAAGAAATGTAGATTAATTGTGCATTTCATCATTGAAATTTGTTTTGCCATACGGGCTTCACCAAGAATACAGTTCACAACAATAATTTTGGAATTTTCAGAGGGTTCCCAATTATCGTAAAGAACAAATATTTAATTTCACACGAGTAACTGACAGTAACAACTTCATTTACTTTGGAAACTGCTGGTTGCAAAGGAAGTAGTGGCGTTTTACAGCAATATATAGTTGAAACGTTTCCTCATTTCTTGTGGACCTCAGTTAAAAAGAATCGACGTAACATCCTGTTTGCATATCCGTTTTCACACCCAAGCGGATCTAAAGGCCACTGAAATCAGTGGGTGTCGCGTATTTAAAGTAATTACGCAATATGAGGAAGCAATTTCTGTCAATAAAAATATTAACATTTTACTCCCAAAAAGTTCGTAACTCAGATTGTGACGCTCGGAGAATTCTTGCGTCAGAAATATAATTCAAAATAAAACTAATCACATGACAAACACAATTTACAGGAGAATAATCAATTATGCCCAAATAAAATTGTACTTTACTAGTTTAATTACAATTTTTATTCATTTCTTTGCGTATACCTATTACTCGCTCATTACGTCGTATTTCCTATTTGTATGTATTAAGTTGTTGGTATTGGACTTTTAAAACTGCTTAGTGTTTTAAAAAATTAACATAACAAAAGTAAAATATTGAAAATAGACGTTTCTGTTCTGATTGAAATTTTTTAGATTAAATTAATTCGAAATTTGTTCTAAAAAATTAACTGTTTAAAAATTAAATGTAATTTTTTAAATTCTGAAAATGGCTCCTATAATTTGTTTAAATTTTTCCTTGTTTGTAGCAAAGAACGGTAAAGTTAATGGTGCTGGTCTTTCTTGTCCTAACCTCCAACCTAACACATGCATTTACATGTGCAATACTGCCAAACAATGTGGAGACCAGTCGGAAGTCACGGAGATGTGACGAATTTCACGTTGACTTTAAAAATATGAAATACTAGCGTACCCGTGCGAGAACTCTCACATGTTAAATCCCACCTTCTCCCTATCCATTTGTCTATCCTTTCCATAAAGGAGAGGAACTACTAATGTACTTACAGAATATCAAACAAAATAACAATGTAATTGATGTTTGAAACAAATTTTCAATTAAAGTTTATTCAACATTATAGAGAGATGTTCTTGGAACAATTAATACTTCTTTAAAAACAACATGTGAAGAAATGTTTCAATCTTCCTAGAGATTTAGCTTTTCGCTTTCCTTGATGGTCAAATAATATAAAAGGTTTTTACTCTTGAGAAAGCCAAGTAAAGTAGTGCGAAAATACCGGATCGGGCAAGAACAGACCTACTCATTGCAATATTATTTAACTTTCCTTGATTTGTTATGAAGAACCGAGTGGGTTTTGGAGGGTCAGGGTGCCAGCTTCCTGGGGTGAGAAAATTGAAAAATTATTTGTATACTAAAAAGTATTGAATTATTTTCTGCGCCCTTACGTACCTCAAGAAAAGCAATTCTGAGCCAAAAAATAATCAAACTAATGTTCTCACCTTTGAGTACTAAATACCATTTGTTGCATTAGAAACAATTTAGTATGCATTAGTAAGCCCGCTTCGGTACATGGGAATGTTGCTCACACGATGTTTGCATTTTTAATATCTTAACGAACCGACACCTTGAGTTTAATATCAAACGGTGTTTTATTTACAATATGAGTTTGCAGCTGGGCGTTGATGTACATACTTCCAGATACCGCCAACATTTAAATCGTGCGTTTGGACTGCGATCGTTGGCAGTTGTCGAATGACTTGCGCTTTTCTTTCAATAATTTTAAATTTAGTTGTTTTTTTAATTAATTCACGTAGTACTGTAGGCCAGTGCGCTTTGATTTTTCTTTTCTATTTATTTCAAGCTATTTTATTTAAGCTACTTTAAAAAGTTTGTTCCTTGTGTTGTGACATAGCACAAGTTTTCCCCCACAACCTCTACGTACCCGTGCGAGAACTCGCATTTTAGACCCCACACTCATCCCTATCCTTCTATTTTCATTCTAAGAGGGGAAAGTAGTTTATTTGTTTAAAAATCTATAAAGGTAACTTGCAATGTACTAACACAATAACAAATAAAAATAAAAATACAATGCAATTAATGTTTAAAAGGAATTTTCAATAAATATTTATTCAATATCATGGAGAATTTGCTTGGAACAATTCCCAACACTTACTTAAAGACATTTGAAATAATTATTCAATATTCTTTGTCAGTTAGATTTTAGTTTTTCGTGATAGTCACAAAAAGATTGGCTTTTTACTTTTGAGAAAGCTACGTGTCTGAATCCGTTGACTTGAAAATTTCATCGAATGATAACGAAAATATTGGTACGGGTAAAACACAAACACAGTCTTCACTCTTCACCGAACACCCACATCCTTCCACAATTAAGTACACAGCACTTATAGACCATGAAAAAACGTTAATTGAATAGTTTCACTACACGCATAAGAAACAATCTTCATAGGTATAGTGTATCAAGCAACTATAATAGTACTTCTGGTTGTCGCTGGAGAGCAAATCTTGAATTAATGATTATGCAAATAAACTTCGTCGGACTGCACAAACTACGGTGTTAACTGAAAGCGTAAATAAAGATTGTCGAATCTAAGTCTTCTAAGCGTGTCGCCACAAAAATTGCTACCAGCAGGAAGGGCTGAAATATTGAGGTGGCCTTGATAGTATTGAAGCGTGGAACCGAAAAGTTAATTGAATGGATCGAAAAAGGTCTCGTCTTGTAGATTATCGTGTGAAAAACGCTTCTTTGAGGCCTTTGGCCTCAAAATTTTACTTTTTAAGGCTCTAAAACGCTTTGTTTATGAGTTATTTGCCGATATAGGTTGACATGTGATGCGGGTTGCATTTTACATGAATATTTCGATGCGTTTTTTTTAAAGAAATCATCCATATTTTTGAAGTCAAAGTGGAATTCGTCAAGTCTCCGTAAAATTCTCTTTCTTTAGAGCCCTCATTTATAAAGATTGGTTGCGTGTGAGAGCCGGAACCCAAAGGTATACTACTGAAATAATACAGGAGACGATTTGTTTAAAAAATGCATCTAAATATTCATGTAAAATGTGCAACACACGTCAGGAGTTTTGAATTTATATCGTTTAATAACTCCTCAACAAAGCGTTTTAGGGCTTTAAAAACTAAAATTTTGAGGCAAAAGGCCGCAAAGGAACGTGAACACCGTAATCTACAGGATGAGATCTTTTGACCATTCTATTACATTTTTGCTGGTTCGACGCTTCTCCATTTTACCCCCACCTCCCGACATATAAAACAAGTGACGAAGGATAAGAGGGCCTTGAAGAAAAATATACATTACAGGCTTAATACGGAAATGGAGAAATAAGGAAGAGGGTGAGGTATAGTATTCGAGAGTTCCCGCACAGGTACGCTAGTCTCTTCTTAATCTAATATTGGAAGTAAATGGAAAAGTTTGTGCAAAAATTTGTTTTACTCATGTAACTCATTAGAGGGGACAGTAGGACATAGCGTACGAGAGCATACTATTATAGATGTCAGGAACCTAGAGAAAACCAATGGTTTTAATAACACTAGTCTGCGATGAAATTGCTGTGTCCGAAGTTTCAATCTTTTTGTGGTATTTTAGCATGCTTAAATTCAATTTAAAGTCATAAAGTTCCTATCATGTACCATTTAATTATATTTAATTTAATTTTTGTGATAGTGTAATTTTCGTATGCCCATATAGTAATTACATAACCTGTAATACACTACCATGTGTAGTTTTATAATGTCAGGATTTGAAAAACAAATGTATTTAGAATGATTTTAATGTGTTTGTACTAGATACCGAGGGCATCAGATGTTTCTTATCTGATACGCGGTGCGAGCGCCTCAGGAAGCTAGAGCGAGTTAACGCCCACCCTTGCCATTATTCTACGTAGATATCCACTACTTGGCGGCTGACACACCAATACATATGGGAAATACACATTGCCTAAGTGGAGGCGTAATATTACAGATTTTGTAAAAACAATCATATCTTGCCTAGTTCGGAATCAAATTTGGAGACCAAAATAAATCTTGAGCACCTCACAAAGTATGTACAGTATGCATTGAAGATCTTGGTCGGATCAACGGCAAAACGCCGCCACTATATTTTGGAATACCAATGGTTTGGAAACCGGTTACCGAAATATTGTGTCTAACATGAATGAAACATACTAAGAATTAAGTACAAACATTCATTTTCTATTTTCCCTCGTTTTTTGTCAGAAAATATTGGATTTTTGAGCGAAGTCCAAGGCGAACGATTTCACAAGAACGTGCTGGAGTTCTAAAGGAGGTACCAGGGACGCTGGAGCGTCAGTATTCTTGAAGACTATTGTTTTATGTTAAAGCGTGAAATACCTTAAGACAAACATAAAAGATCCGGCCTGGATAGGCGAGGTCGCTAAAGCTGAAGGGTCGTATCTGCCTTCAAGGCCCGCGGGTTCCAATCCCGCCTCGGGTATGGATGTTTGTGTGTGCTCGTTTTTTCCTTATGGTTCTTCCCACAGTTCCCCCTACAGCTAAAACAATCACAGTGGTCGCTATACGACCAATTAATTAAAAAGGGAACTAAAAAAGAAACAGTAGTTTCTCAGAGAAAATATAGCAAAAACACCGTAGTGAAGTGGAATAACAACCATACACATTAATTTCAACAATATTGTATATTAAATAATATTTTTCTTTAAAATAAAAAAGAATTATGAAAACGTTCGTGATGAAAGTCCTGTAATTATAAAATACATGAAGTGATTTGGCAAGAAAAACCTTACGTGATAGAAGGTTTCCACACGGTCTTTTAATTGCCAAATTGTCTGAAACGGGATTAGATCATCGAATAATCATGTGGATAAAAGAATTTCTTTCGGTGCACACTCAAACAGTCAGGATAGGCGATAAATATTCATCAAAAGTCGATGTAACTTCTGGGGTCCCCCAGGGGAGTGTGCTAGGGCCACTACTATTTTTAGCGTTCATTAATGACATTGTAACTGGAATAAAATCGAAAGTTAGACTTTTCGCCGATGATTGTATAATATATAGGAGTATTGGCTCGTCTTCGGATGAAAATGTTTTACAGAACGATCTAAACTGTTTATGGAACTGGGCGTGCAAAAATAAGATGGAATTAAATCCGGAAAAGAGTAAATTCATTTGTTTTACCAAGTGTCGTTCAAATGCACACTCCAATTATGAATTAGGAACCAACGTCATATCACGTGTAAAAATCTGTAAGTATTTGGGTTTGGTCCTGAGAAGCGACTTGGATTGGTCGGATCATATTAACAATACGGTAAAAAAGGCCTGGAGAGCACTTCATTTTGTAATGCGTATCCTAAAAAATAGTAGTCCAAATGCCCGATCCTTAGCATATACTACACTTGTTCGTCCTATTTTAGAATACGGATTAGCATGCTGGGACCCGTACAGGAAAGGGCAAATTGAGGCGTTAGATAAAATTCAAAAACGGGCCGGTAAGTTTTCAAATCATGGGCGCATTGGTGATGAATGAGAAAAATGGGAGTCCTTATCTAAGAGAAGAGAACGGGCGCGTTTATGTGTAATGTACAAGACTTACAGAGGAGACACAGCATGGGCAGATATCGGTAAGAGATTGCATAAACCACATTATAAAAGCAGAGGAGACCATCCGTGGAAAATACGATGTAGAAAGCAAAGAACTGATGTAGGTAAGTTCTCCTTTGTGAATCGCACTATAGTAGATTGGAACAAACTACCTGCAAAAGCACTAGAGGCTCTTCCTTCTAATGTAGGCAAATTTAAAAATATACTAAATTCTATTTAGATCACTATCAATACTGAGACAATTACCTTTATTATTATTATTATTATTATTATTATTATTATTATTATTACTGATATAAATATCACCATTATTAACACTGCTTTTAGCATTGGTGTAATTCTTAATTTATTATTATTATTGTATATAGTTTTTGTTATTTTTATTATTATTGTATATTAGCGTTATACAGTGAAGTGTAGTGTAGTGAAAGGGAAGGGAATGTAGTGTAGTGAAGGGGAATGCAGTGTAGTGTAGTGAAGTGAAGTGTTAGTGAAACTAGTAGTCAATTTAGAGATAACTAGAAATTAATTAGAACTAGGATATCATCCTCTAATTCTAATGGTAATTATAATTGTTAATGGTTGTTATTGTTCTAATTCGAATTGTTGTCATGTTTGCCACCGAGCATTAGCTCAAAGCGAACTAATAAATCTATCTATAAACGGATTGAAAATTCGGATTCAGCACATCCACATTATATAAAATCACATATTTTACTGTAGGCAACCAACAAAAAGTTTAAATTCGCTGGCTAGTGAAATTATTTCTGGTAAGTGTATCCCCCGCAGGGGGGAACCATCGACCGCGGAGGTCACGGTTCGTGGTCGAGGATTGTAAATGGCCACCCGGACCCCCATTTTGTCGGCGGCACACACGACGTAAACTTCAAGGTGGAGACAGATTGGGCGTGGGATTCGTTAGCTGTCTCTGTGAACCAGGGCGGCGAATGTCAAATCCAGGTACAGTAAACTCTCATTAACACGAATTCCAAGGGACCGAAATAATCGGAGTTCGTGTTATACAAATTCGTATTAACCGAATTTATAAATGTCCGTAATACCGTAAATCCCTTGCCGGAACCGATGTTTTGTTCGCGTTAAGCGAGTTCGTGCTAACGAAGGTTTACTGCATAAAAGTCCAACCAGGGAGCATGAAACCCTCTGTCAGGGTTGCCTAGGTTCCGGCGGTAGCTTCAAGATGGGGGCAGTGAGGAGACGGGTTGGAGGTCCCGAGCCACCTGGTCTTTGGCCCGGGGCCTCCAGTTGGGCACTTGGCTTCGTCGTGTCTGTGTCCCGATGGTCTGGGCATAAAGGAAGCGCTTTGTGAGTGGCGCATTGCTTTATCTCTATTACTCGCCTGGAGAGCTAGTAGCTCTGAGCTGGCAGGGCGGCCCCACCCAGGCTTTGAATGGGAAGGTTACCAAGAGGGTAAATTATGTACTGGTCCAGACATCAGCCTGTCAGCGTACTTGTGCACCAATACGGATAACGTTCTGCCAGGATCCAAGTGAAGGTGTTCGTGCAGTGAATGAGGGTGCGGGTAAGGCCAAAGAGCCTAGATGCCCACCTCGGATAGCATTGCTTCTGTTACAAGGAATTGTGTGGACTGGTAGACCACGCAGAATATTTATTCTTCCGTAAGGGAAGCCAGATTATAATATAGCAAACCAATATGACTAAATATTTAATTTTAATACTGGGCCTCAAGAAAATGTGCGCAGATAAATCTCTTTCCCCACACGTCATATACAGTTTTTACTGTTTTTTGACAAATAAAAGTGATGCAACAGAAATACGTTAACATTTTAAAAACGACCAGAACTATACCTTGCGGCCCAAATGGTATTTCAATCAATTTATAGGGATTTAGCATGAGTGATAATAATAAGAGTATTCGGTTAGACTATTTAGTATATCTATAAAAAATAATAGCATACTAGATTATTAGAAATCTGTTCTATCATGTGAATTTCCAAAAGCGGCAAAAATTTGAAATTCAAAATAATAGGTCTGTTAGTCTTGTATTGTTGGTATGTTTAATTTCTATGCTAATTGCAATTGCAGATGGCTTTGCGTCGCCTTGGGATTGTCTTAAGAATGTATGTCTTTTGTTCTAACAAACTTATGTTTTGTATGTGTTACGAAAATAACATGTTCTCATTATAAAAGTCTTTATGGGCCCAGTACGTGCGATTCGCATTAATAAGATTTTTTAAACGTGAAGAAAAGGACAATATTTAAAAAAATTGTCATTAAACGTAAAAGCCTGACAATAAGCGATCTTCAAAATGACACGTGGGCTATACAAGCGGAAGCTTTATTCATAAAAAATGAGACATGGGGATATGTTTCTGGAGAAATTCCCGAACCTCCAGAACCGACAGGCAATACCGCCGAGCTAGAAGCTGGACGCACCTTGAAAGCGGCTTGGATAAAAGCCGACCGCAAGGCAAGGGCGGATTTGATTTTGTCAATCAATCCCTCTGAACTGAAGCAAGTCAGAACTTGCGTGACATCTCGTGAGGTATGGCTTAAATTGGAGTCCATATACGCTTCAAAGGGACCCGCGCGTAAAGCGACATTACTGAAACGCCTGACGCAACACAAAATGAAAGACGGTGATGATCTAAAGGAACATCTAGCTGGATTCTTGGATGCTGTTGACAAATTGCAGGCAATGAATGTGGACATCAACGGAGATTTGTTGGCCATCATGATGCTGTACAGCCTTCCTGAAAGCTACGACAACTTTCGATGTGCTATAGAATCTCGTGATGATCTAACGGACGCTGAGACGCTCAAGGTTAAGATTTTGGAAGAGCACAACGCTCGAAAACTGAAGAACGACGACGGGTCGACAACCGCTATGATTGTGAAAAATAATCAACGTTTCTTCAAGAAACCAAGAGACATTACAACCAATTTCAAAGCTGAGCAAACTCAAAAGAATTTGAAATTGAAAATGAAGTGTAATTTCTGCAATAAAAAAGGTCATAAAGAAGCCGAATGTTTTCTGAAGAAGAAATTGATTAAAACATCAGAAAACAAAACTGAAAAGGGTTATTTGTGTCTGTCAGTCGAGATTTCCAACGAGAATTCATATCACACTGGTAAATTGTGGTGTATTGACAGTGGTTGTACCTCCCACATGTGCAACGATAAGAGCGCATTCGAGCACGCATATAAAACCGTAAGTAAGTTAACACTCGCTGATGATTCTGTTACAGAAGTAAAGGCGAAGGGTGACGTACAATTCTCAATAGCGGGAAATGTATGTGAAGGAGTGTCGCTGAGAAACACTTTGTATGTACCTGATCTGAAAAATAATTTAATTTCAGTTGCCAAAATCGTCGATCAAAACTTGCGAGTGACATTCGAAAGGGAACGTGCAATCGTCTACAACTCAGACAACGAGGTTAAACTCATCGCAAAAAGAATTGGGGATTTATTCTATTTGGAAGAATACAAACAACTTGCATTTGTCAATACGGAGACAGCACCTAACAAGAATTCGATGAAAAGTTGGCACGCTCGACTTGGACATCTCAACTCCACTGACATGAAATTGATGCTCAAGAGCCAAGATGTCATCGGACTGGAATTCGAGGACTTATTTGACTCAAGTAAGTGTGAAATATGTATCGCTGGAAAAATCACAAGAATTCCGTTCACAAAACGCGAAGAGTCATCGACCAGACCCCTGGAGCTGATTCATTCAGACATATGTGGACCAATGAGGACATATTCACAAGGTGGTAAACGATATTTCATCACGTTCATAGATGATTATAGTCGTTGGTGTGCAATTTACTTCATTCGCGAAAAATCAGAAGCTGTTGAAAAATTTGTTGAATATAAAAATTTTGCCGAAAACCAAAGCGATTTTATCTGATAACGGGAAAGAATATGTGAATAAGAGAATGGAAACAATTCTTAAGGACGCAGGAATCCAACAACGGTTCACAACGCCGCACACACCTCAACAGAATGGGATCGCTGAACGGCGAAACCGGACCCTCGTCGAAGCTGCTCGATGTATGTTAATAGAGTCCGGAATGCCTTCTTCTTTCTGGGCGGAAGCTGTTGCGACCGCAAACTATATTCGCAACAGGTGCATTACAAAGAGCTGGCCCGAGGGAACTCCATATGAAAAATGGAACGGAAAAAGACCAGATATCTCAAAGTTACGTGTGTTTGGAACCGAGGTTTATATCCTAGACAAGACACCTGGTAAAGGTAAATTTGAAAACAAAGGGGTATGCGGAAACTTCGTTGGATACTCTGATTGCAATAAGGGATATCGTATCTGGATACCACAAGAACGAGCAATCCGTGTATTACGCGATGTGAGATTCCTAGACAAATTTTATTACAAATCGTCCGAAGAAGATTTCTTTCCTGGAGAAAACGCGTTTAACAAAATACACCAGGAACTACAAGTAGATTCGCCGAACATAGTTGAAATAGATCCAAATCCTCCAAATCCAGAATGTTTAAACGGCTGTGATATTGGATCTACTACTCTTGAATGTGAAAACACAAATTCCTCTCAACCTCTCGAAAATAATAATGACGCCGCTACAACAAGCCGACTACGCGGAAGACCAAGAAAGGTAAAAACTGGAAAAAGAGGACGTCCACCCAAATGGGAAAATTCACAAGTAAGTAAAGATCAGATTACAACTAATTTTGTCGATCATACAGAACGTGAGCATCCCATATTGCCAATTGTGAACTTATCTCCTATCAGTTACAAAAATAAAAATGACGTTTGTGAAGAAAAAGATTCATCACAAAGTAATAACTTTGTTTTCAATGCAACGGAAATAAATATGCACGATGCTATAAACGGTCCCGACAAATCCGAGTGGCTTGATGCAATATACTCGGAAATCAAGTGTCTAATTGCCAATGACAATGGGAATTAGTCAACAGACCGAACAGTAATATTGTCATCGACTGCAGAACTGTACTCCGTAACAAGATGAATCCTGATGGATCCATCCACAGACGAAAGGCCAGAGTAGTCTCCCGAGGTTTCGCTCAAAGACCCGGAATCGACTTTATTGATACATTCTCTCCGGTCGCCAGAATTGAGTCATTTAGATTCCTCATGGCGTTATCTGTCAAACTTGATCTGAAAATTTCACAACTCGACATCACCACAGCATATTTGAATGGTGATATCGACACGTTACTGTTCATGGAAAAACCATCATACTTGGCTGAGTCGTTTAAAAAGAATAATTAAGACTGAAGGAGACATCAATTTAATCAAAAGGCTCAAAATATGCTCCAACTCTTAAAATCCGGTGACAAGGCATGTAAATTAAAAAAGCCATTTACGGTCTTCGTCAAGCAGGTCGACAATGGCACACGAAGTTAAAGACTACTCTAGAAAATATTGGTCTTCGAGCTACAAATTCGGATCCATGCATGTTCGTTGATACTAGAGAACCTCACACGTATTTACTTGTCTATGTTGACGACATGCTAATTGCATCGAAAAATAATGCAAGGATCAATCAGATCAAAAGAGAACTTGCCTCTCATTTTGACGTCAAGGACCTCGGACGAGCAAGTTTTTGTCTGGGGATCGAAATAGAGCAAGATGATAAGAAGATAACACTTTGTCAAAGTGGTTACATTAAAGACATCTTGAAAAGATACAACATGGAAGATTGTAAGCCCGTGAAAACTCCCATCGCTACAGGAATGAAACTTCAATCCGACACCACTTCAGAAAGAGAGAAAGATCAACGACCGTTCCGTGAGCTCATTGGTTCTCTCATGTATGTAGCAGGAGGCACACGTCCGGACATCGCCTACGCTGTTAACATGTTAAGTCAGTATAATAATTGTCACAATGAAAGTCATTGGCAGGCTGCTAAACGTATAATTCGGTACCTGCAAGGAACAATTAATAAAAAATTAGTTTATGTTCACGATGGCACGGAATTACAGGGTTATGCCGACGCCGATTGGGCAAATTGTCTAAATGATAGAAAATCGTATTCCGGATATGTTTTCTTGATGTCGGGAGCAGCAATTTCGTGGTGTACTCGTAAACAAAGAACCGTCGCGCTGTCCTCAACGGAAGCAGAATACATTAGCATTTCCGAAGCTGCTAAAGAAGCAATACACATCCTTACTTTAACCCAAGAACTGGAAATTAATCATTATTATTAAATTATTATTTACAATGATAACCAATCAGCTGGAAAATTAGTGTACAATCCAGTGTTCCACGCAAGGTCTAAACATATTGACGTGAAATACCATTTCATTCTCAAGCAGTACAAGAAGATAAATTAAAAATAGAATATTTAAGTACTGAAGAAATGGTTGCCGACGTATTGACTAAAGCTCTACCCAATTATAAACATGAAAGTTGCGCTATCAGATGTGGATTACGTGACTGATAGTTAAATAGCCTTGAAATTGAGGGAGGGTGTTGGTATGTTCAATTTCTATGCTAATTGCAATTGCAGATGGCTTTGCGTCGCCTTGGGATTGTCTTAAGAATGTATGTCTTTTGTTCTAACAAACTTATGTTTTGTATGTATTACGAAAATAACATGTTCTCATTATAAAAGTCTTTCGTGTGTCATTATACAGCAATAGTTATTTCTAACATGTATCTTGAGTTTGTAATTGTTTGGATAAATTGTTGATGAATTCGATTAGAAATCAACTGGACAAGATTTCTTTAGAAGTGGTTTTTCTTGTGAAAGATTATTTCCCTTACTCAAGGCTTATGTAAAGTAATTGACATAGGGATAAGATGGATATGATAGTTATGGAGTTTGCTAAGACACTCGACATAACCCTACACAATTTTCTAATAATGATACTCATCAAAGGGAAACTTGGCTGGCAGCAATATCTTTGATAAGTCAGTTTTTTTGCGATAGATAGCAAAACGTTACAGTTGAACCAACACCATCTAGACATACAAGGCCTGCGCACTGCAGTTTTTCAAAGCCAATATGGCGGCAACAGAAGGTCGACGCGTTCGAGTTGAGACGATCCAGTTGTGTACGTTGAATAGCATCTGTAGCTTTCGAGTTGTGATTATGTAGATGTAGACTGTAGTTGATAATAGTGAGAATCGTGGTGAATAAGGGCTCTGTCCGCAGGTGAGGGATTTATGATAAAAAGTGAAAAGTATAAGTTGCTAAGTTCAGTGTTTGCTTTCAGATTTGTGAATTCCATTTGCGAACACGGGAAATTGAGATGAATTAAGTGTTCTATTGTGATAACGGACTAAAATCTGTTTCCCTTTAAAACATACAATACTGTCCCGTGGGGCTATGCCTTCTTTGTTATCTAATTGTCCTGCTTACTTGAATCGCCCAAGCTCTTCCTACACAGAAAGTCTTCAAGAAAACGAATTGCGTTTAGAAAACGAATATCTGCTTGCTGCTATTGAAGAAAGTGCTGAAAAAAACATTGCATGATTAAATCCTTCTGTACATTAGATGAACTAAGAAGTAAAATGGATTTGTTTATTTTGGACGATTATTGGTCGATCATTAATAAGGAAGACGTCATTCTTTTTCAACATATTGATTGTAATTCTGCCTCTAAAATTATTAATTCAGTTGTGGGTAAGGAGTTGAAACTCAGTGTTTATTATTGTAAAAAAGTATTAAAAGTTGAAGGCATTACAATGTCAGATAGTGTACGCAATACAAATTAAATTAGTGATGTTTTAGAAAATGTTAGGTTAAAGTTATGTTTTAATACAAGTAGTAACAGTAGTGATGGTTTTGCTTTAATTTCAGACATCATACTCCAAATTAACAATTTAACAATCCTATTGTTTTTATGCTGAAAAAATGAAACTCCTTACAAAGAAAACAAGGTCATATCAGTACAGTTCATGGTTTTTCATTATGCATTGTATGCGTTTTACCATATAGTCATATTCTTATAAATATTTCAAACATTTAGTGTACATAATATTATCTCATCCTAGTGCAATTAGGAGATTGTGTTCATTTCGTTTAGAAACTCAAATGAAACAAATTGATGGCAATTTTTAAGGTGTACAAGAAACAAATACATAAATCAAGTGATAGTGAAAACTTAGTGCTTCTCATGATGAATGAGATACATTTAAAATCAGACTTGCAAAATATTTTGAAAAACAAGAGTTTATTACGATTAGAACAAATAGGATTTCATCTACTGTGCATTGTAAGTGATAATAACAGTATTATTAGAAGATGTATGCAGCTTTTTTCGCCTGAAAAAGAACTTGTATTTATGTACAATCATCCAGCTAAAGAAAGTAGACACCCTTTCTTCTTATTTGATAGTGTAATTTATTATATATTTTCGTCTGGTAACTACAATTTGACTTAGCATTTCAGTTTGTTTGGCCTTCTTAGGCGGCCATCTTGAATGACTGCTTAGGCCTTGTATGTCTAGATGGTGTTGGTTGAACTGCAATTATTGGCAACTGTTAATGTTACCTCCGACGTTCTTCCTTCTGTTGTTTCTTATACTCGTAAATGATTTGCCGTGAAATTAACGTAAAAAATTCTACTCTTCTCAAACGGCTGCATAATATATCAATATATTTATATGACTCATCTACAGGACGACCTAAACAAAATTTAATTTTGGGCAAATGATAACAAAATGGCTATAAATGGAAAGAAATGTAAGACATTTACCTTCACTAGAGCCATATTATTTCAAACATGTATTTACAGTCCACAGTAAATACACAGTAGAGTAGTTTGACAGCAAATTAAGGTGGAAGAAACAGGAATTAGTTCGTCGTGGGTAATGTTTGGAGATATTTACATTTCGTCATGAGAAATGTTAAAGAATTCAATGTGAAAGCAAAGTAAGCTTGTTAGATTGGTAATGGAATACGGAGCTAGTTGTTGGGATACATACTGAATAGGACTTAAAAACTTTTAAATAGAATTTAAAACAGGGCGGCAAAATATACATTTCGGAGGAACATAATCGCGAGTTCGGAATCGTTAGAGTATAGAAGGCAACGGGTAAGACTTCACGCGCTGCGTAAGTCATACACATTTCGCTCCCCATAGTAGGAAGTTCGGAGTTCTTCAGAAGCTTCATACTCTTGGCGACCATTGCCCAGTTATAAAGAAAACTAAAGAAAAAATGTTGATGCTTTTTTAAAAAAATGAAAATATCCTTGGGGCTTCTTGTAAAGCATATTAATATATCCGTTTAAAATTCGAAGAGCTGCCAAAATATACAGAAAAGAGAATATTCACTTTGGTGAAAATCGGGTACGTACAGTTTATGCACTAGTGTTGATCGTGTACGAAATCAAGCTTAAAAACATTTTTTTCGGTTTCATGGATCCACAAAACAAGTATTTCCATCAAAATTTCTACGTTGATTTTTTTTATCATTTCAAAAGTATCTACAGTAGAATATGAACGAGGTATAAATATGAGAAAGTAAAAACAGGTGAACATCAAATATATAAAATTAGATAAAAATATTTACACCATAATTCTTTAGGTTTATGGGTGCGTACTGGAATTGGAATTGAATATTTAATATTTGTAATATATGTGTGGAATTGAATATTAAATATTTATTTAAATGTCGTTATCGCGCGCACGGCAGAATAACGTGTCACGTCGCCCCAGAGCCATCCCCTAGGACGGGTAGCCGCAGGACAGGTCTGAGAGTGACGTCGCTCGACGTATAAAAGAGCCTGCAAGCACCACAGCTGTGAGATTGTGTCAACATAGAGTGTTTTGGAGAGAGTTACTCAACATGCCGTGATTGTGAGTGATACTGGGTGATTACTGTGAACTGGATAGGGTCCTTCTGTGGGAACTATGACTTGCGATTGGCATCTGGTTATCTTTGTTTAGTTGTTTAAGTTTGGCAACTAGTTACGGACATGACTTCCTTCCTGGGTGTATTGAGTATTGGTAGTGGGTAGTATGGTACTGATTGGGAACCGGAACATTCTAAACCTTTGTCATAATAAACATTTTTATTTTTATATTGTGTGACTCGTATTTGGATCATTTCAATAACTAATGTATTTATGCAGGCCCGTTTTAACGTACGGTCCTGGGCCCGGGCCCAGGGCCCCCAATTTCAAGGTCCTTCGATTATTCTTAAAAAAATGTTTAATGCTACTTTTTTTTAAAAGTAAAAAAATGTGTAAAAAAAGTAATGTACAATTAAACTATACTAAATAATTGGCATATCGGAGTGATATGTCGCGCATCATTGAATAACATTAACAACACGGACTGTTGCTGATTGACGCGAAAATGTCACTCACTGATGAGAACAGTGTGAGTTTTTAAGAAAACTTGTCTTTAATTTGGGGGTGGGAGACCAGTGAAAGTAAGAGTAGGGGTCTCCTCAAATTAACGTAGACCCAAGGTCCCCCATCCTCTTAAAACCGCCCTGTATTTATGTCGAAATAACCTCAATTTATTAATTCTTAAAAGAAATGAACAGAGCGCACTTCGTGGCACCGGACCGGCAATGGTGGTTCGACGTTTTCCTGAATTTTTCGTTTCCAGCTTTTCAGCTTGTTTTCAAGAGCAAAAGGAACGTTCCCCGAGTCACAAGAGGAGTAATTCCTTGTGATTCAGTGTGATGGCCTGAGCCTCTGCAAAGGGATAGGGGATGAGAAGAAAAAGAAAGTGTGAAGTGAGCCATTGTCCCTGTCCTACATCCTGGCCTTTTCCCGTCAATTATGCTCCGTGATCGACTTGTTTGTCTTTAATGGAGAAGTCAATCGCGCGTTGGCAAGTGCGATTTACTTGGAGCGATGTGCAATTTCAGTGTCGGCGAGAAGAGCCCAGCAGACAGTGCTCGTTTAGCCATCGCTCATCCATGTAACTAGTTCAAAGATCTAAACAGCCAGTTGGCTTTGGAATTTTCTTGTGGCCAACAAAATTCAACAGCGAGTAAGACTTGGATAATTTGGCAACGTAGGCTCAACTGGCCGAAAGAGATCAATGGCTAATGCGACTTGGGATATCGAATGCTCTTCATGCCAAAAGAGGTCAATAGTGAATGCAACTTGAGCACTGATTGGATTTTCAACTGCTCAAAGAATTGAATAGCGAGTGCGAGTTGGGCATGGCTCATAGATTCAACAAGTCCAAAGAACTCAATAGCGAGTGCGACTTAAACCATTACTCGTACCTGCAACTGACCAGAAAAGCTCTACAGCCAGAAGTTTGTATGTTGAAGGTGTAGCAGAACTTAAACAGTTCACCGCACAGTGCAGCGTAATTTGAGTCGTCGTTCGTATGCTCAACCGAATGTGCACAATTCACCAAACACTGCGGCTTAGGCTTGTCGGCCCTAGACGCAACCTGCCCATCAGATCTCAAAAGCGAGTGCGACGTGAACGATGAATCGCTGCGCCGGCGGCCAGAGCATCTCAGCGGCCAGCAGCGCCGCGGCGACCGCCATCCCCGCCGCCAGCAGCTGCAGGGGCGACTGGACGTCCTCCAGCTGCAGCACCCTGGGCGCCGCGTCGTCGGCCGTCGCCGTCGCCGTCGCATTGCTGCCCGTCGCCCAGGGGTCGTCGTCCAGGCGGCGGCGCAGAGTCTCCCTGCGCACGTCGTCCTCCTTCCACTTGACGGCGAGGCCCGTGGTGGCCACCCACAGGATGTGCTGGTTCACCACGTGCGTCCACGGCCAGTTGCTGCGCACGAGAGCTTTCTGTGAGGGTGTCCGCACCACATTTCCTAAATATTTTGGGACGAAGTATTCAATATTATTGATACACATAAAGCTATTAATTTACATGTATATGCAAAATGTAAATTAATGTATATGTATGATGTAAATTGAAGTATATGAATAATGTAAATTAAAGTATATGTATAATAAAAATTAATGTATATGTTTATGTAAATTAATGTATATGTATAATAAATAAACACAAATTATAGGAACTTCTGTAGGTCCATAGCTACTTGACGAAAAGTTGTATGATTTCATGAAACCTGAAACATCAAGATTTCAGAATCATTTTCTACTTATTATAGAAACATGTACTTATTATAGAAACGTGTACATCGTACTCATGTTTTAAATAGTTTAGATTGAATTTATAAGAAGAAAATATGATTCAATCATAGTGAAAGAGTCCAGAAAGTCCTAAGGACATGAGAAATTATGATCCTCTGTGTTCTATATAAAAGTATTTTTTTAATATAATAAGATGTGTCATTTCGTTTTTTACTTAGCAGTCAGTAATCTAGGTCATCATCAACTTCATTTTCATCATTCGAAAACAGGGACTGAAGCTCATTGGTTTACATAGAGATGACTACATTCTGGTATGTAGGACAGCATATTCATAAAATGCTTGTATTTCGTAGCATCATTCTTCCATCCAACTGGATACAGTCTTTTTATATTATTAATTTTGAAAATATCTGATAAGATATTTAGTTGCTTGTTTGAACATTCCTTTTGTGGCTTTCCTCTACTTTTTACATCAATTTTCACGTCCTCCAATGAAGTAACTCTTGAATAATGAGACTGCCCTTCTGCTTTGCCGGCATAAGTTTACTTGTTATTTCTTACGCATGATAATCCTCTTATTTAATTTGGATTTTACTTTCTTCGAATCACTCAGATTTCTCTTCCGTTTCTTCATTTCTCACAGCTTCTCGGAACACAATAACTTTCACCACCACCAATGATCATGTGACTACAGTCTTGGCGCGGTATTAGAGAGAAGAAAATACGCTCGGCATGGATCATTATAGCACAGCAGAAACCCATGTTTTCATTTTTTGTTAATACTAACGCTCAAAAAATATGGGAATGAGGTAAAATGTATTAATAACATTACACACTATTAAATAAATCAATATGCTACATATAATTTAACATCTCAGTTTTGGAAAAAACTGTGGCATGGCTCACTCTTGCTTTCTACACTTCATTTATTCAGACTCAGTAACAAGAATAAATTCAAAAACAAACAAACAACCTTTCCATTTTTAACCAAATTTCATTTTACAATTAGAATTATGTTTTAAAGATTTTCAGGGGGTCCCAGAGATATTAACTTTCATATTTTCTAAAGTAGCTGAGTCTCCGAACTATACATAGTTGTAATGTTGTGAATCACTGTGACACATACAGACTTCTACCAATGGCAGCCAGTGAATCTCACTAGAGCGCATGACACACTTACTTCGGTTTTTATACGTGCACGTTGGGTCCTGTCTTCAAGACGCAATATCTTACGGCATTTCGCGTCTTTCTCGCTCGTGTTGCTAGATGGCCACTAGTCACATTGCACTGCTTGTTACAGTCGCGAGCATGCGACATATAGCGGTGCGACCGAGAAAGACGCGAAATTCCGTGAGATATTCTATCGTGAAGACAAACCCCGACGCGCCAAGTTTTAAAAACCGAAGTACAGTAAACCCTCATTAACACGAATTCCAAGGGAACGAAATAATCGGAGGTCATGTATAAAAATGCGTATTAACCGAGTATTATAAATGTATTACCATAATACCTTTGCCGGGACCGAAGTTTTGTTCCTGTTACGGCGAAATTCGTGGTTAGCGAGTTCGTGCTAACGAGGGTTTAATGAACTGTTGCCAAGGTCGATGCCACGAGCGGAAGTCCGTGGCACGAGTGCCTCGAGGAAATCGCTCCTTCATGTAGTTCGTCACCCCGCCACCAGAGACAACTACATCCCTACTGTCAAACGGCGAGGTGGTAATAGTTTCCTTTCCCGACGCTAGTTGCGCAGAGAAGCTCTTTGCATGCTACGGAGCCACGGCGCGTGCCACTGCCACCAGTAGAAGACCTTGACACCACTGGTTTACTGCATAACGTGTTGTTCCCTTGTCCGGGCTGAGAGGCTGCTCACCGCCGGGCGTGCATGTGCATCTGCACGAAGCCCGCGTCCTCGCGCATGGGCCGGTGGGTCTGCCTCACGTCGTGCACCTCCTCTTTGATGATCTGCCACCCGCCTTCCGCCAGCACCCACGCGAAGCGCTCGCCCTGACTCCGCAGCCGCTCCATCGCGTCCTGCCACACACACGCACATATACATACACATACACATGCGCGCAGTGCAGAGTTTGCACGAGGCCTCTGTGCACACGACGACTGTTAATACGCGACCATTGTCTCGATATTTAAGGGTCGTTGAGTACTCAGATATCTCGACCAAATTACAAGCAGTCACGGGCTACATTATGGTATATATTTGTCGAAAAATCGAAACAAATTGTCAATGAAAATTACACAAATATTATTCATTTTGCTCAAATGTCGAAGCAAATATCTTATTCCATAAGAAGAAGAATACAGAAGAAGACAATACCAGAAGTTTAGAAGACGAAAATATGTGAGGAGGACTTTTTCCGATTTATTCGCTATGGATGAGAGTAAATCCATAGGCAGTGTCATAATTTCAAAATATTGTGATAGGTGAAAGTACAGTTGCTGACTGCGAAGGATTTGAGCTCACGGTGCCAATAAACACAGTTGAATACCTGCCGTTAAAAAACGTAACCCTCACTTTTCTGGAATGCTGGGTTTTCCTCGCTTTAAGGTAATATGTGGTCTGAGTGAGGCATGTAGGAAACTATGTTGGCAAACATGAACTTTAAGTACTTTTTTCTTCTTTTTTTAATTTCGCCACGAGTCACACGGGTGCATAAACGTAACAGTTGAGGAGGAAAGTCATATGTTGCTAAATTTGCATTTCGAGGGTTACATTTTTGCCGGCAGGTATGTCGCTCTAGACGAGAACAAATGCAACGACTGAGCCCTAATCTCGAAATATTTCCGCCTGTGGTGGTGCCCCGCAAGTGGGAGATACCTGGTTGAGGAAAACTCCGCTAGCCGACGGTAGGTCGGCGCTGGATCTCGCCATCCAGCGGGGGAAGAGCACCACCACCTCCCGAGCAAAAACATGCATTACACGTGCGGGACTAATGGCCCTAGTAGTTGGCGCGCCTGGGATCACTATCAATCAATCAATCGAAATATTTCGGTGCCATCGAGACAGTAGGGTTACGGGCCTTGCAGTGTTGCACTTCGGTTTTCTTTCTTGGCGCGTGGGGGGTGTCATCAAAATGGAATATCTCACGGTATTTCGCGTCGTTCTCGTTTGTGCCGCTATGAGTCGCATGATCGCCAACACTGCTCGATATAGTCGCGATCATGCAACTCCTAGCGGCACAACAGGGAACGACGCGAAATACCGTGAGATATACCATTTTGATGACACACCGCACGCGCCAAGAAAGAAAAACCCGCAGTATAAAGAGTATTCATGTAAGAACAAGCATTTTGACAGCTAGTGCTGGCAACATAACGAAGGTTCTGTGGTCGTTGTGTCCTTGATCCCATTGAACTCTCCTTCCCGATTCGTTCGTTTGCAGTTGGCTAACTTGTAAATGTTTCGACGCTTCCTTTTGTGATGTCCTCGTCCGCCGAAAATATAGTGCGCCACGAGAAATAATTGAAATTAGGAAGTGCAGGGCTATGTGCTCTTCTGTAAAAATTTATTTTTTTATACACATATGGAATTTACTTTTTGTGTGATAAGTATTATGTTATTTTAAAACCGAGTCTTGAATGTAAGGTGCCGTACTGGTGCACGTGTTTCCTGGCTCGTGGTTGTGTTGATTGTGAGCGTTTCGCGGTTCTGTGCTTTGCGGTTTTTATTATTTTAAATAATAAACACCATTGCGAATCGTGGAACGTCGGGGGTGCGCAGGAAGAATCCTTGTTCACGCCAGCGACAAGAGATGATATTATTTCTCGCGAGAAAAATCCGAGAAATGCAAAGGAAAGGAAGGTTAGAATCTGGTTCTGTTGAGAGCCTCATAATGGAATAGCTGAATTTGAGCAAAGGTACTGTCACGAAGTAAGTTTTATATTATATTTACACTTTAATAGCTGTTGTTGTGCAATTGATATAAGTGTAACTGAAGGGAATTCTGTTTATTTAGGTATTATAAAAAGGACATCAGTGAATTGAGAACTCCTGGGAAATAAGGAGGCGAAGAGCATATGTAATAGACAAAGTGGACGAATTTGGCAAAGGCATCATCAGGATAAATGATTTACGGATGTGTGAAAAAGCAAGTTATAATTATATTATTTTACTTTTCACTTGTCCTATATTTATTTTGTAGTAGTATTGTACAGGAAAACAAGAACTGTACTGTAGTATGTATGGGTAAGTAACAAAGATGATCCTGTTGTAGTATAGTTTCCATATATTTTTCTTAATGAAACTATAAATTGTTGTCATCTATTACATTTCACTTTATCTTCAATAGATCCACATTGGTTGCTGAGAATTAAGCAGTTGGCCCCGGACCATCTTCCAGATTGTACCTTTGAGAATGGATATTACTAATTTTCTAGGGAAGTATTTTCTTGATCCCCAATAATGACAAGCCATGGTGCTTTAAGAGAGGAAATATTCAACTAAAAAACAGAATACTAATTTACAGTTAACTAAATAGAATATTAATGCTATTGTCTTTTTGTTCCAGGAAACTTCTTACTGACACATGAAAATAATTAAAATTTTATATAAACACAAATTTGAAGAATAAAAATCTACAACACACAATACACAATGCAACTTCAAAATACAATCTACAAATACCATACAATATACATCTAAAAATATAGTGTATATTATAGATTAAATTGTAAAGATGTATATTATTTTTGTAGATTGTATTTAAAGTTGTGTTATGTATTGTATTTGTAGATATTTATTCTTTAAATTTGTATATTATTTGTGCCAGTTTTCTTTGTATCAAACAAATATATTATAAAAATTATCCATAAGAAGGATACTGTTTTGTAAAACTTCCTTGTTTACAAATTGGTTGTTTCTGTACCATTTTTTGTGTTTTTGTTTTCATTATTAGTGTGCTTGAACTGCATTCATTAACTTATGTGAAAATGAATAAAATATTATTATTATCATTATTATTGTACATAAATGCTGGGATGGATCCAAATTTGGAGCTCAAGTGTAATGGCAATTCCACCCCATTGGTCAAAGTGATAAATAAATGTTCTTGTGAATTTTTCTTTTTTATTCCCTTTATAGGACAGTTTCAAACCCATCTATTCATTTTACATTATTGAGATATGTTCTATTGATAATTAAGTATTAAAATAGATAGAATTTGTTGTTAAGTGAATGCTTGTAAAGGAAACAATTCTGGAGAAAATTTAGTAAAGCCTTGATGGTAGTGATTTAGTAAAGGATGCAAGAATGCAAGTAAAAGATAGCGTTCACTGATTAGATGTTTTAATTAGTAAGAGTGAATTTAAAGGATATGCCTATTATTCATCCAAGAAATAAGAGATGAAAAATAGACATACTAGATTAAGGATGCATTGCCTTGTAGAAACATTTTTGACATACAAAAACAGTTAAGTCACATTTGAGTTAAGAGAGCAATTGTACTAAGTATGGAAAATCGGGGTGTTGTAATTATAAATAAACCACTCTTCATTACAAAAATACACGGGCCCTTTGTTGCGCTGTGAGACTGAAAGAAAAAGGTATTTGAACGTCCTCTGAAAAATATTTTTTCTTTCTATTTACATTCGTGGCAGTTTTCTTTTACTTCATATGAGAGTATGTTAATATATTTTTCCACATGCGTAATTAAATTTCAATATTTCGCGGACTCGCGTACGTGCATATACATGAGCGAAACTCACTTCTGCATATATATAGTTCTCTTCACGGGAGCCATAAACAAACCCTTTAAAGTGAGGTTACGAAGAGGCGTGGCTGAACAGCTGCCGCGGCGGAGGGATACTTCTCTGAATTACATGTGATGTTCACTTGTTTAGCGAGCTGTCACTTTTGCTTTTTCCTACGTGAATTCTTCTATAATGCTGACCGTGCGCGTGAAGTTGATGCTGATGCGGCGGGCGACGCGGCGCCGCGCCGCGAGGCGCGCGCCGAGAACACCTCCGCGCTGGGGGTTGGCCAGGGTGGCCCATGGCGCGACGCCCGCCTGCCCACCAGCGGCAGACACCGCCGCGTCCAGCTGCTCGAACGTGTCCAGCTCCGCCTCCCGCTCGGGCTCCGTGATGAGCGTGAAGAGGCGGCCCTGGGGACATGCGATGACGCAGATGCTCCTGCCTTAACATTTTCAGTAGTGTTAGTATTTTCACATGAACATTTTTCAATAACATGATGTTGTATGTGAATGGTCTCGACCTTGCCCTAATACTGAAGTTACGCCACTTGTACCCACCGAGGCCCAGTCATGTTCTCCCGGGGACAAGTGCACGTGACCTATTTTTTGAGAGGGAGATCAGCACTTTTTATTCCGAATCCCTTTTTACACACCAGGTTGTTTGCTACTGGCTGGGGTAACAACCCGAGTTGTTAGCCCTGGGGTATGAAGTATGAGATGATGATGAAGGTGTGAATGGATAATCACAAACATACAAACACACACAACCATGCCGAGACGGGATTGGAACCTGCGATCCTTCGTCCACAGCACGAGTCTTCGCGATCTCGGCAATCCGGATTGGCACAGAATAATTATTAATATTATCTTTATCATTATTATATTATTTTGTTTTGTGGTTTGTTGTGTTGTTGCTACATGATTTTCAAATCTTTATTACGAAGGATTTTTGATTTCTATAAAATTGAAATAAAAATATATGTTACAAAATGAGAAACAGTAAAATCAACTGATTTCTTAAAACATTTGATGGCGTAAATATTCCGAAATTCGTTAAACGAGTCTCATGAACTTGAGGAACGATCAAGGCCACCTGATACGCGGCCACGACGACGACGGCGGAGGCGAGCAGCACGTTGTGGCCAGCTGTCAGGCACGCTGCGATGTTTGCGCGGCGCTGCTACCCTGCCCTGCGGGGAACCCCCGCATCGAGGATAGAAGGCGCGCAGCGCGGCCGGCCACGCTGCCGTGGCAGAGACTCGCGCGCCACCTAATTAGCGCAGATCAAAGCATTAGATCAAGTTGACGAAAACATTGTTGAAATCTGCAAACAACTATAAGAATACTTAAAATACAATAATTGATAATATCACTGAATGAACGTCAATCAATGCCACAGACTGATGATCTTAAAAATATTTATACTCAGTGTATTTTTCAAGAAAAAATATTAACATTGTGTTAAATTATTAAAAGTGTATGACGATTTATAAGTATTGTCATTGTAAATTACTGTTTCACTCCTGCTTAAATTGTACTTTCACTATGTTTATTCCAATCATGTATTAAATATAGTATAACATGTGTATTTGCAGTCGCTAATAACCTTGTCGTTTATGCGACTTTAAATAAAATAAA
>JAHLJT010004567.1:142654444-142702083 GCA_031308135.1 Acheta domesticus | reverse complement strand
GATCAATAGTTTCTACATGTTCCTGGCAAATGCGGCATTTATTATTGGGAAATTTTGAGAACCGATTTATCATAATGTTAGTAATTAATTTTAATAAAACTGAACAGGCAAAAAATAGACTATTTGACAAAGGAATTGAATTATATAATAAATTATCATTAGAAATAAAAAACTGTGAACAAATTAAAGAATTTAAAAGAAAAATTATAAAACACATAAAAGTAGAAAATTCTTTTTCTAAATAGTTAATAGAGTATACTTACAGACGTAAGCAATGTATGTAAATATTTATCTTACGTAAAAATAGGCTAAATAAACAACATCTATCTATCTATAACTTTGTGCATTACTGGGAGGCAAGTGATTGCCCTGTAGTTCTTCGCCAAAGAGCTAGCTCTCGCTTTGGGTAGCAAATACGTGATTGCCGCGTGTGAGCCATTTCGGGATTTCCTCGGGTTTTATAACAGCCTTTGCTAGATGAAAATGTATTGCTGTTAATTTCTTAATCCAATAAATCTGGACCTTTTCAATCCCGGCTGATTTTCAGTTTCCCATGTTCTTAATTGCTTGGCAGAGTTTCTCTTCGGAGAATACGTGAACATGTTTCACTGTTTCCACGAGTCCATCGGCAGCATCAACTTCAGATTGGAGCTAAGATGCGTCTTTGTTTTAGGATCTGATTTCCTCCCAGATTCCTGCCCAAAATGTTTCGACGTCATCTTTTGAACGAAGGGCAGTATTACCATTCGTTTTTTGAATTAGACTGCGATAGAATCTCTTCGCGAACGCGGACAGAAACAGATCTGTTTCAACCAACTGGTTCTGTACACGGAAATCTTGTCTATGTTTGTAACGACTAATTTTATTATTATTATTATTATTATTATTATTATTATTATTATTATTATTCCTCTAAATCACGACTAAAGATGTTGTGTCGGCTGAATATAAAATCTACTCCACGTTGCAACCAGCTACCTAAGGAGTAGATCTATAGGGACTGTCGGTGCCTTTACAATACTTTGCACAAAATGTGGGCTGTTCCAATAAAGCGATTTTATTATTATTATTATTATTATGCAGTTTATTTTAATGTTTATTTTCTTTTATCATAAGGACAAATACACAGGTTATACAAGACCAAAGCGTATTTATCGACGTCTTTTTGTCACGAATTCATATCTATCCTACTCCCATAAACTTTCGAGTTATTCCTGTTGTTGAGATAACCACAGCCTTTTGCATTGTCTTATAAATATTCACATTGATATTCAGGTTTTTTAAACTTTGGAACAGTGTCTTGGGAATTACTGCGGTGCTAGAGATGACAATGGGAATAATTCTCACGAGGTCCATATGCCACTGTTTCTTAATACTTTCAACCAGCGGAGCATATTTTGAGATCTTCTCGACATACTTCTCTTGAAGGTTTTTTGTGTTCGGTATGGCTATGTCGATCAAGTAGACTTGCCTATTCGTCTTGTCTACTAGAACCAAATCAGGCCGGTTGTGAATGGCTGTCTGGTCTGTGAGAATTGTCCTGTCCCAATAAAGTCGGCATTCATCATTTTCAAGAACATTATTAGGTACGTATTTATAGTAGGGTACCTTGCATTCTATAAGCTGGTGTTGGTAAGCCAGTTCTTGATGCAGGATCTTTCCAACTACATCATGGCGTTGTTTATAATCAGTTCCCGAGAAATGAGTGCATCCAGATGTAATATGGTGGATGTTTTCCTGTGCCTGGCATCCATACCGACATCTGTCATCTTGTACCCCAGGATCTCTTACGATTGCTTTCAGATAACTTCTGGTGGGTATGACTTGATCTTGTATTGCAAGCATAGTGCCTTCCGTCTCTGGGAACATCTGACCTGCTATCAGCCAGTAGTTCGACGCTTTCATGTCGACGTGATCTTGACTAATTGCATACAGATGCTTTCCATGCAGAGGCTTGCCCATCCACGTTTCCAGTTTTTGCTGTTCTGTATAAATATTTCCGTTGTAATCTAGACGACTTAACTTCAACGGTGTACATCCGTCCGCTAAACAGACGGCACGATGTAGTGTAGATGTTTCTGCTTCCTTGTGAAAGAATTCTCGTAGAGATTTTATATGTTGGGACTGTTGGTTGCCTATGTCCACTACACCTCGACCACCCAAATGTCGTGGCAACGTTATTCTTTCGACTGCTGATTTTGGATGATGCTTGCGTTCTTTAGTCATCAATGTGCGCAGTTTTTTTTCGAGGCCTTCGATTTCCGTTGTACTCCATTTTATAACCCCAAAAGAGTACCCGAGGACAGGGACAGCATATGTGTTGATTGCTTTGATTATATTCCTGCTATTGAGTGATGTCTTCAGAACTTGTCTGATTCTTCCTGCAAACTCTGTTGACAGTTCATTTTTAACCGTTGCATGATCAACACATCTAGCTTGTTTGACACCTAAGTACTTATAGGTCTCATCTGCAAGCATTGCCTTTATAAGCTGTCCATTTTTTAGCTGGAATCCATGATCTTGAATTTTACCTCTCACTATTTTTATTGTCCGACATTTGTCCATTCCAAATTCCATACATACATCCCTCGAGAATGTTTCAACAATTCGCAGGAGGTGTTCTAGTTGCATATTTGTTGCAGCGTACAGCTTCAAGACATCCATGTACGAAAGATGGTTTAATCGGTATGCTTCTTGAGTCCCATTCTTGATGGCATAGCCGTATCCAGTTGAATTCAGGATATTGGATAGCGGGTTCATTGCCAAGACAAACCATAGCGGACTCAGAGAGTCACCTTGAAATATACCTCGCTGAATAGCAATCTCATCCGTTTCTATAGTTTCGTTTGGGGTATTCAGAATCATTCTTGTGCACCACATTGACATAACATGAGACAGAAAGTTGACGATTTTTGTGTCTATTTTGTCTATTTTAAGGACCTGCAATAGCCAGCTGTGTGGTACAGAGTCAAACGCCTTCTTATAATCAATGTAAGCCATATATATATTTCGATGGTTCTTATATGCTTGGCCACACACAACTGAGTCAATTATTAACTGTTCTTTACAGCCCTTTGATCCTCTGCTGCAGCCTTTTTGCTGAGGCGCAATGATGTTATTTTGTTCGCAATGACGAAACATTTTGTGAGCTAAACACGATGATATAATTTTGTATAGCGTAGGCAGACAGGTTATTGGCCGATATTTTGTCGGGTCGTGTGTATTGAATGCATCTTTAGGTAACAAGTAAGTGATACCATGAGTGAGAAAACCAGGCATTTTTTTTGGATCATCTAAGGCATCGTTGATAAGTTGACTCAATTTTCCATGTACGCATGTCAATCTCTTATACCAAAAGTTTTGAATCCTATCTGGTCCTGGTGACTTCCAATTCATTAATTTTCCAACAGCATCCTTAACATCAATGGCTGTGAATGACACATTTTCCATTTGCGGTAGTTGTTCCGACTTTTGTTGCTCTCCTTTCAGCCAGCTTGCCTCTGAATTATAGAGTTTGGCATCTGAGAGCTGTCTCTCCCAAAAGTCTTGAACACTTTGTAAGGTTGGATACCTGGGGTTAATTGAGCTTTTTGTCTGTCTCATTGATCGGTAAAAGGTTTTTTCCGACTTATTAAACAAGCAATTATCAGTTTTTCGCTTGTTACTCAATTTGTATCGTCTCAGGCGAGACGAAAATACCGATAGTTTCTGTTTCATTGTATCGAGGAACTCACAAGGAGAGCTGTTGGGTCCTTCTCGTTGCGTGTGGGTACCATGCCTCTGCATTATCTTCTTCACTTTTTTTGTCAATTTTCTAGATCTTACCCCTTTTACGTATTCAACCAATTGAGCAATGTCCTGCCTCAAATATTTGATTTTATTATTCAGCCGTCTTTCCCACTTTGGAATGAAATTCGGGTTTTTTCTTGATGGCCTTTGTTCACAATTAAAGTCTATTCCAACAGCTCTCACGATCGTCACTGCACCACAGTATACAATCAAGTGAAGTTGCTCAATACTACGGCAATTACTAATGTATGCTGGGAGAATCTTAGTGTTCATCAAGTCAATTATTTTCGCCAGTTTTTTGGAGGTATTGACTTTAGGTATCTTTGGACGTCTGATTGGGTTTGTATCTTCAAATTCTGTAATAGCAGTGCTCATTAATGTTTCGAGATTGTCTTCCGTTCGTTCTTCTTCCTTTCGACAAGCGTTCTCTTTCTGTACTGCCTCCACAAACTGTTGGGCTCCTTCACTGTTTGTTTCATCATCTGTCGCTTGGCTCTCTGGCTGCGCCATAAATTCCTCTGTAGTAGTACTGATAACTTTCTTTAGTTCTTCCCTGATTGCATCAATTCTAGCTGTTGGTATCAAGTTGTTTTTTAAGATACTACGATATTGACCTGCAATATGTTGTTCGCTCGTATTCATATTTGGGTAGATAGATATGAATTCCCTATACAGTTTTTGCCTGTATCCCATTCGCATGGTTTCTAGGCAAGTGACTTTGAAGTAACAGCGCATCAAATCTTCATTCATAATTCTTGACCATTGTAAGCGCTTCTTTGATTGTCCTGTAGCAATGGTTGCCAGCTGGGGCACCGGCAAAACATCAACTTCAGGGGTAGCTGGGAGGTGTTGGGGGCTACTCTCACTTCTTTATTCAGCAATTAGCTTATTATTATTATTATTATTATTATTATTATTATTATATCAGTCAGGATTTTATTTTTCACTTGAACGATCATGATAAAAGTTATTTTCGTACAGAAATGTATGGGTGTTCGTACACAAGTGCTTCCAAAAAGTGTGCATGTCCCATTATTTGGTATTTTCTTTCTTTCTTTTCAAAACCTTATTTTTTGTGTTTGTTGTTGTTGTGTTTTCAAGAATAAACGTTAAAATTTATTTTCATTGAATTATGTGCGTTCCCTTGGGACACATCAAGTTTGGAATCAGTACACGCGAGTCGCATATCTTTAGTTCCTCCTCCCAGTTTTATCAGAAAAAAAAATTTAACGCACTTTAGAGCAGACCAGAACGTCTATTGGAAAATTAGGGCAATAGAAATATAACAGGCTGTAGGCTTTATCATTCACATATTCCGACAGATTAATGTCAATGTATTTAAAGTAAACTTTTACATATTTTTATGAAATATAATGGCAAAAAACATCGAAACCATTCCTATCTATGTAAATTGCTATTACATTGTTTTGAGAATCATTTTTACTACCCACGTTTCACAACCTGTTGATTTTGTTTCCCGCAAATAGAATAACGAAGAAACCGCGTGCTAAATTATGTATTCAATAAAGTAAAGTATTTAAAAATTTTAATGCAAAGTTACCAGTCACATATAAAATACCTATATTTAATCCAGAAAAATAAAACTTAAAACTTACCTTTCTCAAAGCAGAAAGTTTCGTTTGTCGATGCTTTCCGTTTTATTGCATTGCCCGTTATGCAAAATATCCGGAGTAGGAAAATACACAGTTGAATCAGTTTTGTCATAAATTTAGCCAGTATGAAGTTGTGTTGGACTGAAAGCGTTGATTAGATGTCA
The DNA here is from genome assembly GCA_031308135.1 of Acheta domesticus. Lineage (NCBI taxonomy): Eukaryota > Metazoa > Arthropoda > Insecta > Orthoptera > Gryllidae > Acheta > Acheta domesticus. The sequence continues at coordinate 142,696,517 of JAHLJT010004567.1, read as the reverse complement.
CGCTTACGCGAAAAAATATTTTGTTATGACAGGTTGGCGGTTTCAGCTTGTTTCGAAAGCCGTAGTCATAAAAGATGAAAAATCTTGATATGACGTCGTTCCATATTCGTATGTTCATTCTTTCCCAGTGACCCATTAGCTCATAAACGTACATCAAACAAAAAAGTTAATGATGTTGCGACTTTGAATACGTGCACGTCCGAGAACACCTCAAATCGTTTCGTAATTTTTCGCTGTTTTTTGTTTCAAAGTCATTCGTTTTCTTTTACATCGCAAGTTACATCAAACCGTTCATATAAAACAGAAGACTTACGTGTCTCATCTTCAGCCACTGTTCTTTAAGTTCGATAGCTGAGGTAATTTCTCAAAGGGCATGTTTGAAAAGAGAGAAAGATATTTCAAGGAATATAAAATGCTTCACTGTGTATACAGCTACAATGTTTCACTTGTATATTACATACAGTGAAACCTCCCTGAAAGACCACCCCTCTCACCGACTGATTTTTTGGAACGAACACTTAAATCCATGTATTGAATGCCAATTACTCTCGTGGTAAGAGACCACCTCTCTCCCCGACCGGCGATCAGCCCCGTAATAGCAATTTTCTTAATATGTTCCTTTTAATAGACCACTTGCAGGAAAATTGTAGAGATGCAGTACATCGAAATTTCCGTAGATACAATGAAAATGAATGACGTTGTAAAAAGCATTCGCGCGACATGTCCTCTGCCTCAGCTTCATTCTCGAGGAAATTGTAGGATGAGGTGATTCTGGGAATCAAACCGGAAATAAATCCTGGCCACTGGTATGGTGTCACGGACGCTCGCATGGTTTCTAGTGCTGTTCACACTCGGACAGACGGACGGACGTTTTGCTTTCATTTGGTTTTTCGGTATCAAGGGCCCATAAAACAGGGATTCCGGCTACACCACATGTTAGGGATTTTTTTTCTTAATTTAGCAACTTGATTTATCCACTTTTTCGTTATCAGGGCCCGGCAATGAATTTTTTTCTGCTGAAAATGCTCCGTTTTTTTGCGCAACATTACATACATTTCTCTATACTATATATATATTACTCGGTATATACGTATGTATGCATGAAAGTAAAAAATTATCAATTAAAAAATATATTTACTGGTAGTATTTTCCTAGCCGAAATGTTGAGTGCTTAAGTCTAATGTTGCTGCAGAAATGATATAATTTGAAAAACTCAGAAAAGGATAAACCAATGTCAATGAAATAGATATGAAACGAAAAACAAAACTTTAATTTTTATTATAGGGCAAAATAATTAATTTTGAGATACTATTAATTTTTTTTGCAGTTTTAGATTTTTCTGAGGTTCAAGAAATTGTTTTGTAGAAACTGGCGCATTGTTTTTAAATAATTATTGTATGTAGAACGTTGTTATCTGCGAAAACTCCACCAACTGAGCAAACAAAAAGGTTCTAAGTCTCGGACATCCAACGTTCTTGCTTGCCACTAAGAGTAGGTGTCCTTACATACATCACAGATGCCCTGACAACGAATATTTATGCATGAAATGATGTATTTATGTATTAAGAATCGTTTCTTCCCATTAACTCAAAACCCTAAAAAATGTGACAACGAACCTCTTTGTTGGCAATTTGGCGGCGGCTTAACGTTTTCGCGCCAATGGCTAATGGAAGCGTTTACGTGCGTAAATATGATTGAGAACTCCCAGGACAGGTGAATACATTTTCCTTGAAGTACTTAGCGTTGAAAATTAGATTCTAACGCCGATGTGTGATGACAGTCTTATTTTTTAAATTTTCAGAATTCTCGATTGCCAGAACCAGGGAAGACAGTTTTTGGAAGATCGCAATAAGAACAAATTCGAGCTTTTCCACCCCGCGAGTGTAAAAGCATTTCGATTCCTCAACAGCAAGTTCATTTAAGAGTATGACATATTGTTGTTATTTTAATACACGCAACAACACTAAATATTTTTATTACTTTTTTAACCTTCGCTTACTAAATCTGACTGTAAGTTCCAGATCCACTTTTGTAGTGGATGCAGCGCGGTGTGAGGTCCGTTCTGCGAAGCCACTACATACAGGGTCAGATCAGGTTTCAGGGGATTGTTTCGTAGGGGCAAATGAAAGGCAATGCACTTGTGTATAAATTAAATTTAATTCTTAAAATATTGATTAGTTTTACAAGTAAGTAGTTTGGCAGTAAGCCGGAGGACCAATGAATGTTTACGATTAAAGGTTTCTTCTTTCTTGAAGTTTACACTTACAGTTTGATGAAGGCACAGCGAACACCAACCCAGGTCAGACGGCTGAGTGTGTGTGCCGTCGGTGGAAATGGGCTGTGGATGGTACGGCTGGTAGGCTGAATGTCACCATGGGCGCGTACTCGAGTGCTGGAGCGGCCCGTACTGTTGATTTGGCCAGGTGGAGGCTGCTTCACGGGTGGCCCGAATGTTGATCGCGGCCTGCTGGCGGCGCCGATTAATTGCCGGAGCCTTGATAGGCAGAGCAAGGACAGCTGACTCGTTCGCAGGCTGTCTGACGAGTAGAGTAGTAATTGTAGCAGCAATAATAGTAGTTTGACGTAGAGTGACTGCGTAGTAGTAACAGTGAGACTGACTGAAGAGTGACTGCGTAGTAGTAACAGTGAGACTGACTGAAGAGTGACTGCGTAATAGTAGCAGTGAGACTGACTGAAGGGTGCGTAGTAGTAGAATTTGACGTAGAAGTGCGACTGCGTAGTTTCACATAGTAGTGAACAGAGCAGTAATTGTAGCGGCAGTACAGTAGTTTGACTTAGAAGTGCCTGCGTAGTAGCCGCAGAGTAGAAATGACTTAGAAGTTTGACATAGCAGTTTCACATAGTAGAAATGACATTGAAGTGCCTGCGTAGTAGCAGCGAAATTAACTGATAGTTTCACGTAGTAGTAAGATTGACTGAAGAGTTTGACATGGTAGTGGCAGAGTTTGACTAATAGTGACGCGTGGGAGCGAAGTTGCCGTATTTATTTAAGCGTTTCCAAAAGCAGAGGAGGGAGAGTCACGTGACATTTGCAGCTAGCCTATGATGTACATGGGACGTAGTGTGCCACAGAGATGCTCGCTATTCGTTGTTATGTTTTGAAGTGTGTCACGTGACGTGTGGCGGCACTGGCTGTGCCCGCGATGGCTGCATCTCGTTAGCAAGGTTTGGTATTTTCTCACGGGAACCGCGATGCTGGTTGAGAGAAAAGGGCGGTTAAGGCGGGCGCGGGATGTGTCCAAGTCAACAATTAATTTAATTGCGTAAATTATTTACACCTTGGGAAAGCAATAATATACACTGGCAGAATCCTACAATGTGAACAAACAGAAAAAAGGTAACATATGACACTTCCTACTATTTTCTGTTTTCAGTTCTATTACCTGCCTGAGCGGATTGTATAAGTTACGAATGATTTGCAATTATTTTCTACAATAATTAAATCCAACAAACACTTCTTATGAATTTGAAGAAAGAATGTATTCAATCGGCGCATTGTCATTTTCAAACGACCGCAAGACGATTGGGCAAAATTGGTAGCTTTGAGAATACGGCGGTACACAAAGCCCCACAAATCTATGGTAATGGCCGTCCTTCCGTATTGCAAATTGAAACTTGTGCTGGCAGCCATGTTAGCGGCAAATTCAAATACGTCGAAAGGCTTTGAATACGTAGAATGGAAGACTTATTGACATACTAACTCATTGTTTACAGTAATATATGCAAAATCAACATTCAAAAGTCAAAACGTTTATGTATCTCTGACATAATATGATAAGAGTATATCATACAGATTTACCCTAGAGTTTTATAAAATACTTAGTTTAGTAAAACACCCACGAATATTTTGGAACTAGTAACAACACTTTTGAAATCAAAAAGAAGCATATAAGCTTTTACTCTAAAAATTGGTTTGTATTTATTCCATGAGGTTGTTCAGTCCGTGATAAGTTCATATTATATAAAACACACTAAAGGGATTATCATGAAAGTATTTAATTTTGATATGTTGGATGTATTATCCCTCACTAAACATCATATTATAGTCAATATCGATACTTTTCTTTCGGAAACTTATTTTTTTTATTATTATTGTTATTATTTTTAAAGAGTACTCCTCTAATCCATACTCAATTAAAAATTATATATCTTGAATAATTCTGCAAGTTTTTTCAGTAAAAGCATATTGCGCTAAATTTTTAGTTCTTTACTGAATTATAAACTTAAAATCAGTAATTTTTATACTTTGGATACATAAGAAAGTTCCGTACAGAGCACGCAGATACCTGGATTAAATGGTCATGTTAATCGGTGTTGAAATGTACGCGTTCTTGAAGTTTCCGTCAGCCTCAAGACAAATCTTGATATTCCTGTATTTCGAATTTAGGGAACATAGGTACTCCTTATCTACTCTAGAGAAATGGCAAGTTACCTAAAAAAAGTTGTTATTTTCAGAGTGAAACTAATGTTTCTTTAAGTGAAATTGCAAATTCACCTATTTTATTGTTATTCCCAAAACCGTATTAATTAGTAAAAGTAACCAGCACATTCAGTAGGTTATATCACATAGTGAAACGATGCCCTTGAGAAATTATCGCAGGCTGTCGTCGCACGATTTTTACACTCGTAAGCCGCGCGCTGCTTAACCATTTTACTTTTTTTCTCCGATAGAATCTCCCCCTTCCGCAAAAGTCACACAAAAAATGATATACGGCACCAGTACGGCTGGGTGTCCACGTGTTTACCCCCAACATGGCTGCATTAAATTTGCAACGCTACACTAGCGCTGTGCGTGGGTCTAGTATACTATTTCAATGTCTTTGGCGATACATTATAGGCACAATGGCAGTGAAAACTATCACGTATCATGCTCGTGTTAAGCCCCTGTACAACTGCTGCCTCGCTGAGAGTAGCTTAGAATTTCGCGGATCTTTATAATGATACATTGTTAAATGTTCCTAGCCTTATAGTGCTATATAAAGTGGACAATATTGATTTTCGTGGTTTCAAGATTATGAAGTTATGAAGTATGGGAAGGCACAATTAAAATTAAGGACTGTGCGAGATGCTTATTGTAAATATATTAACGCGGCTTACACTAAAAGCTTCTTGCCTTATTTTTAAATTAAAATTCTAATGAAAAGAAATGTAATCTGAAATCGTATTCATTTAATTACTAACATTGATAACGTTCAAATAATAATTGTTGAAAAAATTAATACGTAATAATTCAATTTGTCTTAATTTGTCGATTGCTGACTAACTCACATACTTGATAAAAGTAGGTATCAAGGTCTTCAAATTTTGCTTTGAAATTCATTCTTCAATCAAGCGGAAATCAACTGTGCATTTTATTGCACATTAATATGTAAGTCCGAAACATTGAATATCAACATGCACCAAATTTACAATTTACATAAAACGATATTATTTAAAGTATTTAAAGAAGGTGAACGCAATTGTCTCCTTTATACAATTATTTCATTTAAAAGACTGATCTGTAGTGTGGCAATAAAATAAGGAGCCTAGCAAAGAAAAGCAATTTTCGAAAATTCAGATTTCAATAAAAATGAGACATGTGCCACTTTTTTAGCTCTTGAGGTTCCGAAAATTGCAAAAGTTAGAAATAATGTGAGAAAGTATGTGCTATTGTGACATCATTAGTTCGTTGTAACATCAAGGCCCGGCAATAAGAGTTTTTCTGTGGAAAATGGCTGATTTCTGGTGCACAATTACAATACGTTCTCTTCTCACGAAGTAAGGCGAGAAAGTAAAAAGCCATGCGGATTCCACAGGCGGGAAAAGGGAGACCTAGAAAACATTCTGCGAACTCGTCGTGTGCACCACAACACCCCGTGGGTTGCACCTCTTACAGAGCTTAAGCGCTCTGAGCTCTGAGCATCTGGCTCACGGAAAACCACTAGCGAAAGAGCGCCACGGGTCTCTCCTTTCAGACAACTTCAGTACTTCGATATGACGCAAGGAAAACCACTAGCGAAATAGCGCAACTAGTCACTGCCTTCACACGACTTTAATTATCCGATCTCTGAACGTGTGACGCAAGGGAAACCACTAGAGATGAAGTCAGAGGAAGCTGTCCTCAGGGCAGAGCGGAGGGCGTTGCTCCTCTGCGGCGGTCGGCGGCGCGCGGTACGCAGCTGGCGATCGCGCAGGCGAGAGGGCGCTGCGTCGCCAGCGCGGGCGCAGCAGCTCCGTGCCCAGCAGCGCCCCGCTCAGCGCCAGCGCAGCGGCCAGCGCGCGCAGCAGCGGCGCCACGCGGCGCAGCGGCACCTGCGGCACGCGCATGCGCACGAGTGCGGCAAGTGGCGATCCACCGACACGGGCGCCCTTCTGAGGCGCGCATCTCGCGACAAGGGACCGGACCCTGGGTGCTTGGCTGAACAGGAGATTAAATGAAAGTAATGGCATTGTTGGAAATGACAGGTGTTGGCATTGCCAACAATGCTATTTGATTCAACAGGAGCAGCTTTAGATGGCTTAGCCATCATCGTCATCATCATCGTCATCATCATCATCAGTTTCTGCTGTCTGGAAGCCACGAAACAAAGTAGTGGTGAATACTCGAGCAGTACCGTATAAACAGGCCACGACCGCCTCCGATCTTTCCTTCTCCTTCCTGGACCTATCCTCACTCTTACTTACATTGCATTATCAGAAATTCCCGGAGACTAGTCGAGAGTTTAGAGCATGCGCCTCTAAGCTGGCCTCCCAAGATAAAAACATGCACTACACTTACAGTACTCAGGACCATGGAAGTTGTTACACCCGGAAATAATCAATCAAAATTCAGGTTGCTAAGACACGATTGTTGAAAAGAAATAACACTTGGGTGTTGAGGCGGACTGGTCTGTCCACCAACACGAAGCCCCTTCTCACTAATAAACTGTTCTAACTAAACTCTGTTCCTGGCTCGTTCGTGTGGTGCAGGACCATGCGCTGGAGGCATATGTGCACTACAATAGGATCGCGCCATATGGGCTTGTGTTTTACCTTTTGCGGCGGTCTGATTTCCGCCTGTTACCTCGTAATTAAGTGTAGCGTCGCGAGGTGGCGCACGTGCCGTTTCGCTGGAAAGCCCGGTCTTAAGCCGGATGGGGGATGGGGGTTGGAATGCGGCGGCGCCTCGCCGGCGCGCGCCGGGCAGGAAAATCCCAGCCTCAAAATAACCTGGACAACAGGGCGTGCCTGAGCGCGAGTCCATTCATGACGGTTGCTCTCTGCTGAGGGCTGGCTTGCGAGCCGAATGACGCCCGCCGCTGGTAGAGTGGGGACGAGCCGTGGGGTATTTATTGCGGCGCCGACACGCGCTCGCGGGATACGCTAGTGAGTCGAAAGACGTGAGGTATCTCCGTGCAACCTTGCACGTTTTGGCATCCGGCCATGTAACATTCTAGTTACGGGGACTTTATGTCCGACAGCTCGCACTTCGCGCAGCTTCTCATGCTCTCGAGCAGAGGCACTGGGCTAAGCCTAGGGACGGTCGCGGGGTTTCGCGGCTTAGAGAATAGAAAGGTTGCCTAAGGTTTTCAATTTTGTAACATTATCTTGTAATTTATTATTGTAAATATACTGTACATACTATTCAGAATCTGTCGTCTGTGCTTTTCATGTCCAGTACGTCACATAAGCAATGTTGGGTCCGCGGACATGGCTAGTCATAGGTGCCAATTACTCTCGATAATAGGGTCCCCCGGGCTCTGCTAATGAGAAGGACTAGGAATCAGGCCGGGCTGGGTGAGCAATGCCCCAACCGCAGTGGGAAGGGGGGCCCCTAACTGAAATGGATATTTGTCTATAAAGGGGTTTATTGGATGCTGGTCCATGATGAAAACTGGCCAATAAAATCCATGGCAAGTTCACTCACCAAGAGTGAGATGTTTGCAAGCAATTTCCGAATATAGTGCAGCCAAAACTTACTTTTTAAAGAATCATGTAAAATTATTTCGAGGCTGAAGGAAAGAGAACGATGTTAAACTCATCTCCCTTCCACTGTTGTATTCTTTACGTAGAACCTACAATCGTGACCCTTATACACACATCGACGGTGCCCAACAAAAGTGACAGAAAATTGTCATTTTACAGAAGAACGTATTTATCCTGAGAAATGATTTTAGTATAAATACGTTCAGAATTCATTTTGTGGCAAAAGGCAGTGTTTTACGTACTTTTCGCCTGTCTTATATGAAATGATTACTAGCAAAAATAAGACATCTTTCTAAACGTATTTCTTGTCGTATTATGTAATCGAGTGACATGTTGTAATGATCATATCGCATTTCTTTTGCTCTCTCTGTCCGTGCAGATGTAATTCATATTTCCTCCATCAATGAGTAAAGCCAATGAATCTCGATGTCGTTGATTAATTGATTGATTATTCCATGTTTCGGGCGTTAGTTGCTATGGACATTAGTCCCTTAAGGGATAAATTTTTTATCGAGGTTGCGGAGTTCTTCCCCGTGGATGGGGAAATTCGGTGCCGACCTTACACGCCGGGTTGCTGAGTTTTCTCTATCCAGGTGTCTCTCACCAGCGGGGGACAGCTATGAGCTCCCGACTGGACTCTCGGCAAGTGTAGCAGTGTAGTGCATGTGTGAAAAGGGTGAGAGTAGGACATGGAAAGGGAACACGCGTGCGGTCTGTGGTCTATTTGTGAGGGTACTGCTCCGACATTCGACTGGTGTTCATCGGTGTGACCGATGAACGCCAGTCGATTCGATTCAATCGATTCGAGTCAATTCGACTAGTGTTCATCGGTGAAACTACCGATCAGAACAGCCGGCCACTAGAATTCTCCTCCAGACAGCGACTGAATTCGACGTAGCTGTGTAGCTAGTGTTGAAAATCCGGCCACTATCAGGACAGGAACCCTGGAAATTCCTGGTCAGAGGCACTGCTTGACACCATTTGGTTCCTTTGGCCGCGTCAGCCAGTCTCGCTGTCGTGCGCGCGTGCCCACCTGCAGGAGGCTGAGGCGCGGGGGCCCCGCGTTGGGGCTGACGAGCTGCGGCCGGCGCTCCAGCCAGCGCGTCTGCAGCCGTTGCAGCACGCCCGCCTCGCGCAGCCGCAGCAACCTGCGCACGCAACGCGCAGTCATGCCTCACGCACCACGCAGTCATGTCTCGCGTACCGCGCACGCACTGCGCTTGCAACGGCCACGCACCGTTCAACGAAACGCGCGTACAGTGCTCACGCAAGACACATGTGCATTGTACAATGCACGCTCTACTCCGTAAGAAGTACGCATGTCACAGATCATTCCAGCCACTCGCACAGCTCATGCAATGCGCTCTCACGGCTCTTGAATCACATACCGCAATCTGGGGCTAATTCTTTGCCCATGTTTATATGATAACGTAACAACATAACGAGATTCGCCAGCAGCAAGCTGTTTTTTCTATCATTCTTTTGTGGATCGTGTAAAATTTGGAGGATGAATTCACAATTATATGATTCTCTTAGTAGTTGAACATATGATTTTTAATTTCCCTATTTTCCTATTCTCTTAGAGAAGAATCATGTAACTAACCTAACCAGCCACAGGCATCATTTCACTCAGTTAGCTATTAAATTTGATAACAGAAAGGTTCATGTTAATAAATATTAATTAAAATTTTTGTATTTATATTTTATATATTGAAAGGGTTTTCAATACAAGTCAGTAAATTATTTCAATTTGTACTCGTGAGTAAATTAATTTTTACTAGTTGTACTTATTGTAGTACTACATAAACATTTGTGTTTAATGTTTGAAAAACAAACGCATCTCTTACCAAAACCTTCAGTTAAGACTGTTTCCCAAGCTATGTTACGTGAGCACCATTGTTACATAGTATAATTGCGAAGAGGCACCGATGCCAGTGAAAAGTTTAGCGCATTTGCACTGGACAAAAAAGGAGTTGGCTGAAAGATCACCTTCACAATTGACACAGTGCAGTGGTATAGCGCACGATTGTGGGTTGTGCATTGCTGTACCACACATTCCGCACACTAGGCTCTCCAACATTCATCGTTGTCAGAGAGCCCATCGTGTGGAAAATACCCAACACGGAAAGTGCCCCTTTCCAACCCCATCGAACTCTTTTTTTTTTTTTATCTTTGCACGTGGTTCCAGCGTCGCCATTGCCTCACCAGACGTTGACGACGGCGGCGTGCTTGAAGCGCCGGCTCATCTGCATGGCGACGCGCGTGGGCGCGTAGCGTCCGCGCACGCGCGCCAGGGGGCAGGCGGGGGCGGCGGCGGCCAGCAGCGCGGGCGCCTCGAGGGCGGCCACGGGCCCCGCGCCCCCGGCCACGCCCCCGCCCCCGCACAGCGCCCGCGCCACCTGCGCCGAGCGCCGCACCCCGCGGCACGGCCCTCGCGACAGCACGCGCGCCCACTCGGCCAGCGGCGCGCCGCCCTCGCGCTCCTGCAACCGCACACCATGAAGGCCCTAGTGATGCGACATCGATGCCACCTATCATCCATGTTCATAATTAAAACAACTATGTTAATAATTCAATCGACTCCGGTTATACTGAACTGGGGACTAACATTTTTAGTTCACTGTATCAGAGGTTCACTACAACCGATGATGTCAAAAGTAAAAAGAATCAACAACTATTTTATTAATGTAGAGATTCAGCAAAATACATTAAGAGCATCAACTGAAAATTTCAATATATTTATTTGACCTTAAAAATCAATTATTATTTTCAATTCTTTGCAACGTACATTTTTCATAAGTTATTTCTCTGGATCCGTCTAGAGCTTACACTCTCTCCATACTTGATTCTGCTTTGTCCACTGTCTCTATTTATTGTAATGCGGTATTGACAACCTACAATGCCTCTTGCACTGTCTCACTCTCCAAAGACCCTTTTAATCGCCTAAAACGAACGAGATCCTTTTGGTGCACGACGCAAGCGGTTAATGAAACTGATCGCTGAATGAAACAATCTGAGTCCGCTACCTCTACCTCAGGGGAGATTTCTTCGATTACGACTTTTGCCCGATATTTTTTTCAAGCTGCCTGGTGTTGGAATTTGAGGCAAAGAGGCGATTTTTTTTCAGGAGGGAATTAATTTCGAGGACGTAATTCCTTCGTTCACTATAGCCGAAGTTCAGTGTTTCACTATAACCGAATCTTCTTTTCCTTATTTGTAATGTAAGGGAAACAGGACCAGTAACTTAGGTTTACTATAACCGACAGTTCACTTTGCCGAATTCACAATATCCGGAGTCGACTGTTCATCGATTAAAAACCATTGATGTTTTTAAACATCGACGTTTTAGAGCTGATTTAGTTACTTCTAACAATGAATTCGGGCGCAACAGAATTTAATTTGACAGTGGCCATGTTTATTAATTTATAATTTGTAACTCAAAACAAAGTTAAAAAGTAATAAGAACAATGGGCAAAACTAACCATGATCACCCAAGGTCACCTCCAAGGGTAAGACGGAGTTCAGTTCGCCCAAGAATAAAAGGGGGAAGCCCTGTGCTCTCAGCGTATGCGTTGACCGCCCCTCCAAGTGCGAAATGTGATGAAAGACAGGAAATACTAAGAGAGCATCGGGGTTATCTCTGGCAAGCTCAGTTTTATTTTCTAAAAAAATAAAAATCTTATTAAACTCGTACTCGAAATGATCATTTGGCCAACGGGTAGTGCGTGATGCGCTCGCACCTGGAACTGCAGGTAGGCGAAGCTGCCCCTGCGCACGCAGAGCGCGTGCGTGGCGCGGCGCGCGACGTCGTGCAGCTGGTCGAAGGGCAGGCGCGCGTCGTGCACGGCGAGGCGCGCGGTGAGCGCGGCCGAGTAGGCGGCGCCGCCCACCAGCCCGAAGCACAGCGCCGCCAGCGCCACCCCGCGCGCCGCCGCGCCCGCCCCCGCCCCCGCGCCTGCCGCACACGCACACAAGCCCTGCTCGCCTGCACAGCTTCCCCTATGTCAGTGTTGTCAAGGTTGACGCCGCGCGCGGGAGTCCGTGGCACGAGTGCCACGACGAAATCGCCTCTTCACGCAGTTCGTCTCCCCGCCACCAGACACAACGCTATCCCTATTGTAAAACGGCGGGGGTTACTAATAGTTTTCCTTTCCCGGCGCTAGTTGCGCAGAGTAGCTCGTGGCATGCTATGGAGCCACGACGCGTGCCACTGCCACCAATAGAAGACCTTGATATCACTGTCCTATATTATGGCAAATCGTCTCCCATAGCACAAGGCATAGATACCTTGTGCGTCTCTCAAACGCAACTATTCTTTATAAATGAGGTCTCTAAAGAGATTTTCACGGCGACGAATTGCACGTTGACTTTATTAATGCGAAGAATTTGTTGAAAAACATATCTAAATATTCATGTCAAATGCAACCCGCAACACTCTGCAGCATTGTTTTCCAATTTATATCGTTAAACTACTTAACAAAACATTCTAGTGCCTTACAAACTACAAATTTGAGGTCAAAGGCTTGAAAGAAACGTTCCTTATACCTTAATCTACAGGATGAGATCTTCTTGAACATTTTATTACATTTTTGCTGGTTCGACGCTTCTCGATTCTACTCCACCTGTTCAGAGCCTGCAGAATCTGCAAAGTTTGTAAAATTAAACTAATTACTGTATATTCTATGCGACTGAATTACATGGATTTACCTCTCTGCTCGGTAATAAAGTTAAATAAGACTAGCTTGTACTGACAAGGATGTATTGTGTTGTTATCAATTACAAGGAGTCATGTAGAACAAGTGACGGAGGATAAGATGGTCTTGAAGAAAAAGATATATTACAGGTTTAATATGGAAATGGAAAAATAGGGAAGAGGGTGGGGTTTAACATGCGAGAGTTCTCACATGGGTACGCTAGTATGGATTATTTTGAATACTTCGTATAAAGGTGGCTCCACACATTTGGGATTCGCCGAGTAGCGAGCTTCTGCTCGCCCAATCTCGAACAGGTGATGTGTTCGGCGAATGCTCGCTTCCTTTGCTATGGCATAGCATAGCCGGGAGGACGACCCCGGCAACAGGCAGCCGTGGGAGCGACCCGGCGGCGCGCTGCCGGCCTCCCGACCCCGCGTCAGGCGTCGAGAGGTGCGGCGGCCGCGCCCCCTGCGCCCAGCGTTATGTGTTGCGAGAGAGCGCCGCCAGGCAGCAGGTCGGCAGCGGCTGCCCAGGCGTGCTGCTGGGCGGAACGTGAGGCGGCCCATAGGAGACCGCCCCGAATTTAGAACTACTCCAAGTAAACGATTGGGAAGGCGGGCAAGACTCGCTCCGAAGGCTCTGGAACTATAAAGCCTCCAGGCAGGAGCAATTGTGTTTTCGAGTGTGCGGTAATGAGACATCGCCAGTGGTAGGACTACGGAGTGACCTTCGGTGTTGGTGGAATTGTGCGTGAAGACGGCTGGATTCTCTTGGAAAGCTTGGACTGACTACGCTTCGGATAGGGACATCTTCTGGAGAACGGAATTTATGCTTTGTACCTGGATATTCTTTGGATTTTGGCAGTTGGTAAATAAACGGAAGTTTATTGTATTAACTGTTGTATTTACCTACCTGTCGGTTCCTAAATACACAAGTGGCACTGAAGACAATGCTGCTTCTTTCTGCCGGTGCCGTACCTTCGAAGGTGTCGCATCCCAGCGCGGCCATGAGGCAAGCGACGGGCGGCGGGCCCCGACGCGAGCGCGAGCGAGGGTGCGGGCGCCCCGGTGCCCACCGCGCCGCCGCCCATACGCCCGCCGCCAGCAGCAGCACCGTCGCCGCCCCCGCGGCCCACAAGCGTGGCGTCCACGCCGCCACGTACAGCCGCCCGCCCGGCGCCGGCTCCGGCGCGCGCACGTACAGCTCGTACCTGGACGAGACGGAAGGGGAGCTCCTCAGAACAGGGCAGCCGAGAAGACAGGAGGAATGAAAATAATATATGATCTGGGCTGCCCGGGTAACGCCGCGTCGCAGGCTGGGGTGCCGACGTTTCGACCGCCATGTCACGGTCTTCTTCAGGGCTGTAATGCGCATTATAACTTCTCGGCTGTCCGGGTGACGCCACGTTGTTGGCTGAAAAGCCGACGTTTCGCCTACCATGTCGCAGGCCTGGGGCAGATGCGCCGTGATTGGCGGAGAGGTCCCTTCGATTGGCTGGCGGATGGGGCCAACCCAGGCCCCGCGCCAGTCACATCGCACCTGCCCCACCCGACCGCCCAGGCAGAACAGCATATAATACTGGACGCATACAATATCATGTCACTGCCCTGAGGAAGCCTGCGACATGGTAGGCGAAACGTCGGCCTCTCAGCCAACGACGCGGCGTCATCCGGACAGCCGAGAAGTTATGAACTCGAGTCCGCGGATGTACGTGTACATGTAATGCGCATTGCAGCCCTGAAGAAGATGCGACGCGGCGTTACCAGGACAGCCCAGACCATGACTGTGGCCGCGGAAGCCTACGACATGAAAATAATACATGTTTCTATTTCCATTGTATAATTTCTCGTATTAGACGCCTGCAGCTCGTTGCATAATGTTAATCATTATGATACAGGTTCTTTTCTTCTTCTTCTTCTCTTGAACAGGCGCCTTCGGACCATGCAGGCATGCTGGGCATGCAATTCATTAGGGGGTATGAGCATTACTCTGGGTCAGAGGTTTACTCCCCAGGGTCGTTAGCCCCGAGAGAATGGAAGATGAATGATGATGATAGTGAAGGGTGAAAGGACGGCACTCACACATATAGTCATACACAAATACACCCACGCCCGAGGCGGGACTCGAACCCGCAACCCTGCGGTCTGAAATCGCCAAGACACTACGGCCTTAGTGATCTCGGCCACTATACAGCTTCATTACAGAACAAGGTTTCTACCAATCTCATAGAATTTTACAGCTGAGAAGTAATCAATCATTGTTCTATTAAATGTTTCGTAGGATGGTGTACATTACTGTGCCGAGACAATGGGGGCTGACTGCTAAACCGCCCCTGCGTCCCAAGTTTTCAAAACTCAGAAGAAAATCAGCAGAATGTATCCCTCTATGATAAATGGAACTATGATAATTGGAACTATTGGATATTACTAAGTTGATGAGACATTAAAAGAGGTACTTTGATGATATTCTCCTTGGCAAAAAGTAATCATCTTAGATCACTCTATGTGCCCTAAAAATGTATAACTTTCATTCTGAAACATTCCGTGTAGTGTAAAACGGAGGTTATTTTACTCGCGTTCATAGGTCTGCCCCAACTTGAATACGAATAATTGATTGTATTGCGGGTTGCATTATATTTTCTTGTAGCTTGGTATTTGTTTAGTGAAATGTAATCACTGTGAAAATATGCTCAAATCAGAAACCGTCAAATATGTTTCAACATTACATCTTAAACATCTACAGACAATAAATAGAGTAGACATCCGGAAAATCTTAATAGTTACTTTTCAACCAATAAATCGATTAATCAGAATTGGTTATTTTTGGATTATAGTTGAGCAATTACAATCAGTTAAAAGAGTTTTGTCCACCAAACAAAATATCAATTCTTGTCGGGTCAAAACAGTAGATAAAAAAGTGTTTGCGATAAAAAGATTCTTAGAAACTTATAATTTACAATTAAGTCTTTAACCTTCTGAATATTTTTTAAATACTCGCTTCGTCCTTACTGTTTAGTTGGACGCACTCACCAGCTAGAGGTGACGGCGGTGCTGAAGGCGAGCAGGTGGGCGTCGTCGGGCGTGATGACGGCGGGGCGCAAATGCACGTGGCCGACGCCAGAGCGCAGCAGCTTCTGGCCGCGCCGGAAGGCGACGCGCCGCAGCCGCGAGCGGAAGCGCAGGCGGCGCTGCAGAGTACGCCACGCGTCTCCCAGGAAGCCCGACGGCTCCGGCCCCGGCGCCCGCCGCGGGCCCACTACCACGTACGGCGCCATCTGCGAAAGAGTTCGTCCAATCATTGATTATTTTGGTGTTTTGGTTAATTGATTAGTGATTCGGACGGTGGCAGGATTTTCAACACTATGCTTGTCAGCTAGGTCGAAATCAGTCGCTCTCTGGAGGAGATTTCTAGTCGCCGGCTGCTCTGATCGGTAGTTTTTCGTGGTTTGTCCGATCAATACCAGGCATATGCCGGAGCAATACACTGTAAAACGGGCCACGGACCGCGCGATATTTCCTTCCCATTCCTTGTCCTATCCTACCCCTTACTTATACGAACTTACAATTACATGCTCTACACTACCACATCCCGGAAGACCGGTTGGGAGCATGGAGCTTGTCCCAGCTGGGACGGTACCCCGCTGGTAGGAGATACCTGGTTGGGGAAA
This sequence comes from Acheta domesticus, assembly GCA_031308135.1. Lineage (NCBI taxonomy): Eukaryota > Metazoa > Arthropoda > Insecta > Orthoptera > Gryllidae > Acheta > Acheta domesticus. Next base: position 142,680,191 of record JAHLJT010004567.1, on the reverse strand, counting down.
ACACCGCTAGCCTACGGTAGGTCGGCGCCGGATTTCGCCATCCAGCGGGGGAAGATCACATTCATCTCTCGAGGAAAAATCATGCAATACACTTACTTCGTAAGACCTTAGCATTTGAGGCGCTCTGAATCACTAGTCAATCAATCATGTATCTAGCTTTCTCTCTTCACTAGCTTTCAATCTCTAGCTTTCTCTCTTCGCCCGCAAATGATTCCCTACACTTCGGTTAGGACAAGATCAGACACACGCCATAATGTCACACCGTGAGCTAGCGAATTAATTGATTAGTGATTCCGGGCGCGTCAAAAGCTGAGGTCATTAGCTTCGTAAGTGTAGTGCATGTTTTATCACGGAAAGTCGCTGCAATATCCCCGAGAGATCCGGTACCGACCTACCCGTCGGCTTGTGGGTTTTGCCAACCAGGGATCTCCTATCAGGATGCCCGTCCCAGCTGTTACAAGACCCATGCTACCAACTGGTAATAACGCTCAAAATGCTCCTAATGTAAATATTAACAACCTGAGATATATTTTAAATTATAAAAAATCTCTAAATTTGAAAAATGAAAATAAAATATCAAAATGGCGTGTGCCAGAAATTCGTGCTTTTAGCACCATACGTACCAAAAGTTCAAAGAAACTAGTGATAGTAACTTGTTCCATACTGCTTCTACCACTTGTACTGCCTCACTTTATCCCTAAATTTTCAATTTTCGAAAATACAGAGAGTTCGACTGAAACTAGACTAGCGCCATTTTTTTAACCTTTGATAAATTCGAAGAGAAAGATTGAGAAAAAAGTGTTTAAAAAATTTTAAAAATTGCTCATATATCATGCAAAATTACGCGAAAACTACTCAAATTTTCGAAAAAGTATATATTACCTTATTTCGACATCTGTCTTTAAAGAACAGATTTCCTTCAAGAAAAAATCTCAAAATTGTAGTTGTAAGAAGATGTTGGAAAACATTTTGGACTTGTGCAATTTTCGAAAAATCAGGGATTTCAACAAACGAGACCTGTAATATTCTCCGCAGAGTCCTTTGCGCTATCCGAGGAAAAAGTTTATTAAAAAAGTAAAAAATTGGAGCCATTTTTGAGAAAATTTTGAAAATGTTGAAGCTTTGTGAAAACTCCCCCCAAAAATCAAAATATCCGTTTTAAACTCGCAAAACCTCGAGTTCGTTCAGATTGATCTGGGTTAGGCACCAGCGTTTCCCACGCGTTTTGCCGTCAATAGATTTTTCGGTATCAAGGACCTACAACACATGGATTGTGACAACACACTCTATCCCAGAAAACAATTTGCTATATACGGGAACTATATCCACTTTTCCGTTACCAGAGCCCAGCAATAAAGATTTTCTCTAAAAAAATCGCCGTTTTCCGGCGCATGATTACAATTTTTCTCTTCTTAGGAAGTGCGAGTTGTTGGTCCGTAATTTGGAAAATATTTTTTTGAAGTTTCATAGTTGGGGAATTTTGTTTCATTGGATAGGTTATTTGGTGAAATTCCATAGTAGTGATGCGAAAAGAACACTCGCAGCACTCGAAACTCGCAACACATCTAAGTACAGTTCCCCGTTGAGGCGACGCTTGCCTCCGACAGCGTCCGGAGAGCGACGTGCTGAATAGTCCAACCAACACCTGGAAAGGTACTCACGTCATCCAACAACACGACGATCGTTTCGTTGAACAGATCGTCGGAACTTGACACGACTGGAGGTTGCCACTGCTCCACAAGCGCTGGGAAATCGCTCAGTTTCAGTGGCTCAGCCGTGACGGTCTCATTGCCCAAGAAGCGCTGTTCAGCTATGTGTATAGCTTGAGGTGCGAGTACCTTGATCGAGCATTCTATCACTCCGTACAGGGTTTCGGACTGAAAATATTGTTTATTGTCAATATATCTCAATAATATAATATAAAATTGCGAGTTATACAATGATAAGCCACATTTTTATTTGTTTTCTTGTGAATAATATTGTTTAGGGATAATTACTGGAGTTAAAGCTGTTAGATTTTCTAAGAAATAAAGACAGTCATGTACGCAGTGTTTTAGTGCAAAAATGTTATTTTTATTCGATTTCTGTTACACAGAATTACTTGAATTTTCTTTTGTCTTTCCTTGAAGTAAAGATACTTAAGATGGGTTTCAATTGTCTAGTACCAAACATTTCAATTGTATATGGCGGCAATACCACTTATTAAAATATTTTAAAAACAAATTTAAATTTGTTAATTAGTATTTATTTTGCAGACAAGATAATGCATTGGATTGTCAACAAATTTTGCTTGCTAAAATACATTTTACTAGCTGAATGTGGTTCGCCGACGGTTTATTCTGTTTAAAAATATTTTCTTATGTTCACAATTTCTTCTACGTAAGTTCCAAATTAAAGAAACTTTATACATACAACCTCGAGAGTAGAACGTAAATAATAATCCATTAACAATTTATTCATTTATTAACGGAAAATTTGTCTAATTGTACCAATAAGAAAATTATACAGTTTATACGAAAACAACCTAATAACACAGCACATCACATATGAAGAGAAATTAAAAAGAAACTAGAGTATAGAATTATACCAATACAACAAATAAAATATAGCACTGATTATTCAAATTTAAGTATTTTTCTCCGCAATTTACATTTAAAATTAGCATCATTCTTAATAAAAAGATCAATATCAAATTCATCAACATGATACATTCTACGGATGGAGTTATTTGCTGTCTAGGAATGCTTAAAAACCCTTATTAAATAACAAAAATGGGGTAGCAACTTTCCTTCGGGATACGGCCACTACCCATCCCTAGAAAACGGTGTTAAAGAACCTGATCTGAGTTATTCTGAAGAGTTTATTATTTCAGTGTATTATCAGACGGTTTCTTAAAGAACATTTTGTACATTTGCAAGCTCCTATTGTAAAACATACCATTACATTCTTACATATTTATATTAGAGTATAATTTTGTTGTTGAAATTATCCTACAAAAGGAAATTATCCTTTTAGCACTGACATATAAGCTACACCCAACAAAATAATCCTACAAAACGATAAATATCCCACGGTGGGGCAACAGTGACGATGAATATTCTCCTTGCGAATTATCCAAGTTTTTCATCACATACTGTGAAGTCACATCTGGTCGATACGCTCTCGAGCGAACAGTGACGTTCATTGCCAGGGTGCCTGAGCGCTGAGGCACGTGGTTTGCACGGCCATCGCCAGATCGCAACACTAAAAATTGTTAAAAGCAATTTCCGGGGAAATTTCTTATAATCTTCATGGATCCGAAAACAAATCATCAGTTTCCCGCCATCAGAACTAGAAGCGTCGAATGACAACTTATTTGTCATTCGTATGTATGTATCTATGAGTGGTGTATCTGTGAGTGAGGGACACATGGACGCCTAAGACACATGGATGAACGGACGTAGGTGACTCGAGTTCTATACAGTTCATTTCGCAGAATTGTTACGTTACCTGCCCACCTAGTTTAATATTTTCCCTACAAAACAAAGTTATTTTAGCAGGAAAGTAAAAGTTAATTCCAAAATAATTAATGAGTCTTTATTACGGCAAAAGCGAGGGAATTTATTCTCAATGTAATACATTACGCAAAATGGATACACAAACCGAGGAAAAAAATAAAGTAATAAATCTGGTATTCCCATGTTTTTAAATAAACCTTAGTCTTGGATCTGGGAACCATTAGCGTAATTTTTCTCAATTAGTGTGATGTAATGTTTCTCAACTGCGGAATCGCTATCTTTAGAGTTTGAAAATCTGCAAAATAAATGGTTTTGAATATTTTGTAAAGAGGAAAGAACGCTTTCACGTACCAAATAAAACATGTTTTCACACCTTCAATGGGGAAAACGTGAGACTCCGGATGTTATTTCATAATGATTTTTTACATACAAGTACTTTTGCACGTGAGTTGTGTTTTATCTCTTTAAAGACACAACCGGCAACATCGTGCTGGAAGGTCTGAATCAGCTGACATAGTGTGCGGGAAGTGCTAACTAGATGCAAGCAAATACAAGCGTATTATCTTTACATTTTATCAATATCACAATTTGTGTGTCAATACCTTTATGCGACCTAAGGCAGTAACAATACTGCTGAACAAAAATTACATACAATTATTTTCCAAAAAGTAGCAAACACGCTGCATAAGAACAACCATTAAAATCCTCTCATACACCACTACAATATATATTTTTCAACATAAACAGTCTTCACGTACACTGCAAACATACTAATAGTATTTACAGTCCAATTGTTCTTAACTTACCAAGAGTATCAAAAAAGTTGTTGTTCAGTTACGTAACACGAGAAAATCAAATACTTAATAGCGAGAGGCCTTTTCCTTCGCGTCTTGTCGCACGACTGTCATCTGTTCCGCAAGCAGTGACGAACTGATTATGAGAATCCATTCTGTACGCGCAGTATGAGAATAGGCGGAATAACACAATCAAATGTTTGCATTTTCAGTCCACATCGAAACAGTTTCATTGTTTTGTATGTTTCCTAGTTCCTGAGTATCTAAGAAAACCGTAAGCACTTCATATATTACCGGAGACTGCATAGTTTCCTGCCCTGAGGGCAGCCAAGATCATTCATTTTCATAGTTTCCTTTCAATTCCTGTACGTATTGGAAATAAGTGATATAGATTTTATGTATTTTTCTCGAATTCGTGGGTGTATAATGATACCATAAGACAGCTCCCAAAACATGTGAGGCAGCAATTTCTGCGCGTATCGGAAATTAGTAATACTAGCGTACCCGTGCGAGAACTCTCGCATGATAAATCCCACCCTTTCCCTATCCATTTGTCAATCCGTTCCATAAAGGAGAGGAACTACTAATGTACTTATAGAATATCAAACAAAATAACAATGCAATAGATGTTTGAAACAAATTTTCAATTAAAGTTTATTCCACATTATAGAGAGATGTTCTTGGAACAATTCATTCTTCTTTAAAAAACATTTGAAAAAATTTTTCAATCTTCCTTGAGAGTTAGCTTTTCGCTTTCCTTGAGAGTCAAATAATAGAAAAGGTTTTTACTCTTGAGAAAGCCAAGTAAAGTAGTGCGAAAATACCGGATCGGGCAAGTGCAGACCTACTCATTGCAATATTATTTAACTTTTCTTGATTTGTTATGAAGAACCGAGTGGGTTTTGGCGAGTCAGGGTGCCATCTTGCTGGGGTGAGAAAATTGAAAAATTATTTGTTTACTAAAAAGTATTGAATTATTTTCTGCGTCCTTACGTACCCCAAGAAAAACAATTCCCAGCCAAAAAATAATCAAACTAAAGTTTTCACCTTTGAGTACTAAATACCATTTGTTAGCATTAGAAACAATTTAGTAGGCATTAGTAAGCCCACTTCGGTACATGGGAATGTTGCTCAAACTATGTTTGCATTTTTAATATCTTAACGAACCGACACCTTGAGTTTAAATCAAACGGTGTTTGATATTACAATATGAGTTTGCAGTTGGGTGTTGCTGTACATACTTCCAGATACTGCCAACATTTAAATCGTGCGTTTGGACTGCGATCGTTGGCAGTTGTCGGGTGACTTGCACTATTCTTTCTATAATTTTAAATTTAGTTGTTTTTTAATTGATTCACGCAGTATTGTAGGCTAGAGCGTTTTGATTTTTGTTTTCTATTTATTTCAAGCTATTTTACTTTAGCTACTTTAAACAGTTTGTTCTTTGTGTTGTGCCATAGCACAAGTTTTCCCCCACTACCTCTGCGTATATATACCCGTGCGAGAACTCTTGCATGTTAGACCCCACACTCATCCCTATCCTTCTATTTCATTCTAAGAGGGAAAGTAGTTAACGAAACGTGTTTATTTGTACCTATACTACTTACTACTATCTATACTACTATACTTTTATTTGTATCTATAAAGGTAACTTGCAATGTACTAAAACAATTACAAATAAAAATAAAAAACAATGCAATTAATGTGTAAAAGAAATTTTCAATAAATATTTATTCAATATCATGGAGAATTTGCTTGGAACAATTCCCAACACTTACTTAAAGACATTTGAAGTAATTATTCAATATTCTTTGTCAATTAGGTTTTAGTTTTTCGTGATAGTCACAAAAATATTAGCTTTTTACTTTTGAGAAAGCTACGTGTCTGAACCCGTTGACTTGAAGATTTCATCGAATGATAACGAAAATATTGGTACGGGTAAAACACAAACACAGTCTTCACTCTTCACTGAACACCCACATCCTTCCACAATTAAGTACACAGCACTTATAGACCATGAAAAAACGTTAATTGAATAGTTTCACTACACGCATAAGAAACAATCTTCATACGTATAGTGTATCAAGCAACTATAATAGTACTTCTGGTTGTCGCTGGAGAGCAAATCTTGAATTAATGATTATGCAAATAAACCTCGTCAGACTGCACAAACTACGGTGTTAACAGAAAGCGTAAATAAAGATTGTCGAATCTAAGTCTTCTAAGCGTGTCGCCACAAAAATTGATACCAGCAGGAAGGACTGAAATATTGAGGTGGCCTTGATAGTATTGAAGCGTGGAACCAAAAAGTTAATTGAATGGATCGAAGAATGTCTCATCTTGTAGATTATGCTCTGAAAAAACGTTTCTTTGAGGCCTTTCGCCTCAAAATTTTACTTTTTAAAGGCTCTAAAACGCTTCGTTAATGAGTTATTTGCCGATATAAGTTGACATGTGATGCGGGTTGCATTTTACATGAATATTTCGATGCGTTTTTATAAAGAAATCATCCATATTTTTAAAGTCAAAGTAGAATTCGTCAAGTCTCCGTGAAATTCTCTTTCTTTGAAGCCTCATTTATAAAGATTGGTTGCGTGTGAGAGCCGGAACCCAAAGGTATACTACTGAAATAATACCGGAGACGATAATTTGATACTTCCTCTATTCGATCGAAACGCGATAGGTCAATAAAGCTCACTATATACGTTATACTAAATACGTTAAAAATAAGTTTTATCTCGGAAGTGTTCGTTTCGAAATGATGTTTAAAATTTACCAGTGGCCAAAAACAGTGTCATCATATAACATCTTAATAAAAAGAAGGATTGAATGTTTACATTTTATGTTTTATTTTGTTAAAATACGTTTATTGATTACACAGATCGTCTAGTTAAATTGTAAATCAGAAAAGTATGATGCATTGTGAATCTTATTCTACGTAAATATCCCTTTAATAACTAGCTAATAACATTACTAATTTCCAAATCACTATCAATTACGAATATGTACTATCTATCCAATACTTAAAAAGAGTGTGTTAGGGATTCCAAGAAGGCGTTGAACGAACTTCTATTGGAGGGTAATGATGATAGGAGTAAGTATTAACGAAATAAGTAACACTGTGTACGTTTCATGAAATCAGTCGCAATCTTAAAAATCATATTCTATACACGAGAAGAAATTAAATGCAAATCTATCTTAAACACAATTCAAAAGCATTGGCTGAAGCAAAGTACATGACATGCTTAGAAATCACAAGAAGTACAGAAGGGTTGTGACCACACACAAGATTTACTGAGATATTGACTTTGCCAGAGTACAATAAGAGTACATTGTTTAATATTTACAGAAATGTTTTTTCTCTAAAAACCTGTGTTAATGATTGCAGTAAGCAATGCAATTGTACGTACCAAATACAACAATTTCAATAAAAAGATATGTATGAACATGTTATGGAGAATACATTTCTTCGGCACCTTTGCAAATTACAAAATAGAGTTATGATTATTGAATTAAACCATGTGTCAGATGAATTGGGCTGAAACAAGACATGGGAAAATATATGAGAAATTATATTACAAATCAATATTAAATTAATAACATTATCATACTAGAAAGTTATAAAAAACATATTTCAAATAAAAATAAGATAAGAAATTATCAATAAATTTAATGGTATGAATAAATATCAAATTATGATTTATAAGAATTAATTTGAAACAATAAATTACTTTCTTGTACCACGAACAGTCGACCAGTTCAAGATTTTGAGAGCTGCAATGACGATTCTCACACCAATCTAATGAATACACTGTCACTTATAAAAATAATAGACACAATAGAATAAAGAGATTTATATCATAGATGATAAAACCTTTTTAATTCTTAAAAAGTATGTGAATTATGTGCTATGTTGTTTTGTAAAATATCTCTAACTTTGCCTTACAATTTTTTTTATTCTAATCACGCTCTTGGTTCACCACTATTAGTTCCACAGTATTCCAGAATCGAGCATACTTTTCTCTCGTAAAATATAATTTGAGAGATCAACGTACCTCCTCATTGCCATTGCTTCCATTCAACAGTGTTGAACACATCTGCTATTTATGAAACCGCAAGACAAGTGATGTTCCGTCTATTTAACAGGTTGTGTGCTGTCACTCAATGCGAGTAAGGGCGCGCCAGTGTCTATTCATTTATTCAGGATGAAGCCTTCATCGCTGCCTACTGTAATTACACCCGGAGTCGACGGCTAAGAGTAGTCTAATTTCTACCTCTTCACAAGGCACTACCATTTTTGAATACTCACGTTTGGTGGTAGAGATACATTATACAAATATATCTAAATTTAAGAATGATTTATAATGTCCATCCAAACAGAAAAATCTAAACAGGCTACACAACAAGTAGCGTAAATAGTGTACTTTGTTTCTTGGGATAATTTCATGAAATAATTTCTCGAAACACTATTATCTACTTAATGCAACTACACAGAGAAACCAAAAGATGCTTTTAACGCCCGGCAACCATTAAGGATTTTAGTCCATGGAGAACAATCGAAACAAAAGAGTTATAAATAAATGTGACAGATGAGTACTATTTCAAAAAAATGTTTTTTATTTATATTATTTTTCTTATAAAATGGAATTATTTCATATTTAAAATTTGGTTTTGCGAAATGCATCACGAACAACGATCGGTCGACGTCAGTTGAACGACGTTCGGCTCGATATCACAAAGAACGGAATTGGTTGGTTAAGGGTATAAATCTCAACAACATCCTTTATTTGCTTTAAATCGATTTAATGACGTTCAAATTTGAAATATTAACGTATATTATTATACAGAAATATAAACACTAACAATTATTACTAACAGACTTTTAAAAATATATTAAAACAATAGATGTGAAAATAACCAGTGAAATTTCATAATTGGTTACATGACTAAATAAGGAGAATTAATCAGATGATATGTGTCAATTTTCATTTTTAAGATATTAGTGTTGTGTGTTGTGGTGAAAATGTAACTCTTCTTCGAGAGCTAGAGTCGAGATTGCATTCGAAAGAGCAGCTAATAAAGCGTAATCATCGGATATTTCATTCGAACTTGGCAGTTGTATTGCCCTGAGACGTGTTTCAAGAGAATCACGCGTCCATTCGCCTGTTGTGTCCAATTAACGTCCATCTTCACAAGACGTACATCGACGTGCCACTGTAACATTACGATGTCTTCCAATTACCTATTAAGTGGTGGGAATTTTTTTACAGCATTAATCTTCTTACAATTAACATTCTATTTTGTAGTGATTTACCAGCAATCTACACATAATGTTACATAAGCCGTTAATTCGTACGTTCCTCTTTATAAATTTGCTGTGTATTACATCAATGGTTTTACTGTCTTGGTCTGGGTCTGGATTATTTCTATCACCTACTGGTTGTGTACTTGTGATCCTATTTAACTTTTTTTGAACACAATTTGATCCTTCAGTGGTCCATTTCACCAATTCAATTGCTGTCTAAATAACCCAACCAGAACTCATCAAATTTTCCATGTGAATTACATATCGTGACATCACTAGAAAAGTTTGAATTTTCTCTGTGCCTACCATAAGTGGTTGCCCTATCGTGTTCTGTGTATAACTTACATTGGAGTAATATACTCGTATTCCCAAATCGATTATTTCTTAAAACTCCCATAACTCCCGATTTCAAACTAAGAGTTCTCCAGAAATATTTTACTGCGGAAGTTAATATAGTAGCGAATAATTAGTAGCAGCAGTAGTAGCAGCAGTAGTAGTAATAGTAGTAGAAGTAGAAGTAGTAGTAGTAGTAGTAGTAGTAGTAGTAGTAGTAGTAGTAGTAGTAGTAGTAGAAGTAGTAGTAGTAGTAGTAATAATAAAAAAAATTGTCTTTATTTGTGGCGAGACTCAGATCTTAGGGCCTGCTCTTCCGCGTAAACAATTCAATGAATTTACAATTTCAAAAATTACAGTTGTGGCGTTCGGACGTAAGTTATATTAGCTGACATTTCATGTCACAGAGAAAAAAATCCAATTTGAGACTAACTTCTACATGAAATTATCTGTGCGAGCCAAGTTAATTTATTGCCATTTTCTTATTCTTGAAATTTTGCAAAAAGGAAAGACATGATGCAAGGAACATTCTCAAAAATGTGTGAAAACCTACTTAGAATCAATAATTCTAATTTCGCCCAAAATGTCAGTGACGCATAAGTAACTAACACAGAGTAAGGAACAGATCAATGGGGTTATCCCCATAAATCTTGCTACTAAATTAAGTCGTTTTGAATGATGTAAAGAAACCAAAGCTTAATTTAAACAAGGCTTGGATTGACAACCAGAAGGCCGTTGACAGTCTACCACACGGTTGTATTTTGAAGATCCTGGAGATCTATTGATTTCATCGTAGACTAATTGAGTTTTGTAAGGCTAGTATCAAGTCGTGGAGTGCCAGGTTACTAGTATACAGCGGAAAGGAAGCATTAGAGACAAGTATTCATATTAACAGGGATATTTTTCAAGGAGATTCGCTATACCTTATGCTGTTTTGCATTAGTTTGATCCCACTACCTAGACAGTTGTCGCAAGATGACTTTGGTTACAAGCTCCACGGTGATTAAAGATCAGTATTATATTTGTTTTACTTGGATGATCTTAAAGTGATTGCTAAGAATAAATCGATTCTCTCCCAAATGCTGTCTGTCGTGAATGACTTTAGCAATGATACCTGCACGAAGTTTGGTCTTGACAAGTGTGCAAACATAAATTTAAAGACAGGCAAAATGTACATAAACTTTGTGTCACGTAAGGAAGGAGAAAGGAGCCTCAGACAAATTGAAGCCTCCTAGCATAATGCAATAGTCGGGATGAGAAAGTATGTAGTCTGTCATCAAGATGACCCTCTAATGAGGCAGGTATTGAAATCTGACACATGGGAAACAGAAGCATTGTTAGTGTAGCAAGAAGCATTGAAAAGAAAACAAAGCAAGACATGCAGAATAACACGGTCACTGAAGTTTTGATGCTACTAAACATTAAATATGAGTCACAAAAAATGTTAAAAAAATCGTGGAGAGACAAACCACTCGATGGGCAGTTTCTAAAAAGGGTAGACAAGGTGCAGATCAATAAAGATCAATCATTTGTGTGCCTTAAAAGGGGAAAAATGAAGCCAGAACGGGAAGCAGTTCTAATAGCTGCTCAAGATCAGGGGTTGAGAAGACGACATTATGATAAAGCGGTTCTCAAAATTTCCCAAGATAATAAATGTCGCATTTGCCAGGAAAATGTAGAAACCATTGATCATATAGTCTCATGTTGTCCAATTCTAGCAAAGACCGAATACTTCAAAAAACACGACAGGGTGTGTAGTTTCTTCCACTGGCAGATCTTTACCTCCCTCAAAGTTCCAAACACATGCCCCAAGTGGTACGAACACTCACCAAAAAGGTGACATCTATTGAACTCTATACAATATTGTACGACCAACAAATTCTCACTAATTGCACGATAGCAGCAAACAACCCGGATATTGTTATCCGGGATTTGGATGAAAAGTCGTGTCTACTTGTAGGTGTTGTTGTGCCTTGTGATAAAAACGTCGTAACCAAGGACGCAGAGAAATGTCTTAAATACAAGAGCTTGGAAATCGAGGTCAGCCGAATGTGGGGTGTAAAAGTACAGGTCGTCCCGATTGTCATCGGAGCTCTGTGATTTGTTCCGCAAAATACGTGCAAGAACTTGGCTAAACTTCCAGATCATTCAAAAGACTGGAAAGTGCAAGAAATTGCTTTATTTGGAACAACTCACATTTTGCGCAAAGTATTGTAGAGGACACCGATAGTCACTCGTTCTAATCCCAGGAAGCTGGTTGCAACCGTGAGTAGACTTAATAATCAACCGACTCATAACATCTTTAGTGGAGCATTATAGGGATATAATAATAATAATAATAATAATAATAATAATAATAATATAGATAAATATAACAATATATCAGCTCCTCAGGAAGCTGGCTGAAACTCAGAGTAGATTTTATAATCAACCGACTCATAACATCTTTAGTCATGATCTTAGAGGAATAATAATATAGGTAATAAAAATGATAATGGTAATAAAATCATGAGCATTGGTTCTAATGTTTCATATCACTTCATCGAATGAAATGAGTCTAGGGATCTTCCTGCCAAGCATTCATTTCAAGAGGCATTAATGAACGCTGGCATTGGCCGAGCCCACAGCGTGCGGGACGAGCGGGAGCGGACCCGAAAAGTGGGAGGAGGGGGGCGAAGCGTTTCCCACGCACGCGTGCCTCAGCCGTTTCCGGCGCTTTCGCCCGCATGCGCCGCTGCCACTCATCCGCATCTACGGCGCTATTGTCCGTGTTGTCCATTTCACGCCATGCCACCTCCGCGCGCTGGGCAGGCAGGGTGGGCTGCGCAGGGCGATCCGAGCCGGCTGATGTGCACGGTGTTGGCAATCCTGCTGGCTCTCTGCGCCTGCGCCAGCGCCGGCTACTTGGGCAGCAAGTTCGGAGACAAGACGAGCGAGGTTTCCGGCCCGGCCCAGAAGTGGATCTCTTGTTATGGCAGATGGGTAAGCCCGCACACATGCGTGGTCGTACACACGCAACAACACACACACACACACACACACACACACACTGTTGATATGTACAAACACTAAAATGCAAATTTTTAAAGTTGGTACCGATGATACTCTTTTGTTTTTGTTGTTTTGTATGTTGGTACTTGCAATGAATAAAAGAAGAACACATCTTTGTTCGTTGTGTGTGAAAACGTGTAAAACCAATGTTGCCTTTATAATATAGTTCAACCAGATAATAGAAAGCCCAAATATCAAGACAGATTATGGGCCCAGATAGCGCCAAATTCTGGTAATACTGTTTAAAATATTCTACAAAACATTAAGAAACGAATATTAAGAAATCGCTACAAGTGGTTTCAGAACAAGAAGAAGAACGGCGTCAGAAGATTCTGAATTGAACAATGTGACAAAACTTAAGAACTCCGTCTTCTTCCAGCTTTGGGACTTTGAGATGCAGATTTTATGCAAACCAAAGCAGGAACGGGAAGTAGTGTCTGGTGCAAAACTGTTGGGTGAGTTTGGCAATGACGAACATAAGCAAAAAACGTGGCATACTGAGGATGCCTAGGCACAGTATTATATTGTAAGCACCATTGATAAAATGGTAAAAAATCATATCTTGACATGTGGCACTTCAAAAGAAATGTATAACACTCTGAAAGCAATGTACAGAAGATATACCACCCAGATTAAAACAACAGTTGCTGATGGACTTCCATGGGTTCAAGCTTGATAAAATCAAAGATATGATGAACATTAGTAATCTTTAAAATATTGTTTTCAAACTCAAATAATTTAAACAAGATCTGATGAAATGGTTATGGCAAAAATTATTTACTCTTTACCAGAACAATATATATTTTTCCAGTCCATGGGAATCAACTTGAAGAAGTGTACAAGTCAGCAAGTAATAAGGTAGAACCAAATGCTGCTTTTGTTGCTCTAAAGAAAAGGCAACAATCGAAGAAGAGATCTTTTCTTGTTATTTGTGCCGTTTTTTGCTTTGTATGATAAAATATTTTGAAGACAAGTCATTTTGAATCTACGTTTGCTTCCGCAAAAATGTTTTTATTTTACGTTTTTATGTAAATAAAAATGTCTGCAAATAAAATATATTACAAACACACTATATAACTGAATCTATTTCCATTTAAAATATCTCTACAGTCTCCAAGACAAACTATTGCTTAAAACTTTCTTGCATAAGATGGTAAAAATGAAAGGAAAGAGTTTCATTACCGTTTTTAATCTTTTCATTTAAATTAACTTGTATTTCTATATTGAATGTTCATTGACGAAAGCAGCTTCAATTTATTACGATGGAACAGTACTATATTTATAAATATAATGAATAGGTGTTAAACATGTAAAAAGCTTTCGAAATGCCATTAAGCTGCATTAGACATTCAAAGCATTTGCCGTGTAACATAGTTCCCTATTCTACTTCACGTCCACCCATTACGAGAGCGCAAATTCGTGTATCTAACGGAGGGTCACACTGAACAGTGATAAACATCAATGAATATTTTTTCTTCATAATTCAGCATTTGTTTTCTTCAAAAACTAATATACTTCTTTTTTCAGGCCACTAGGCAAAAAGATTATGCGGTGCAATGTTTCACGGAGATGAATGAAACAATACGTGAGTATGAAAAAATAATAACAATAATGAATAATATTTTTAGTATACAATTCATCACGTAGTTACAGCTGACTGGTAGGTCAAGTGGTTAAAGCAACTTAACATATACCAGAAGGTCTGTGTTCGTTTCTAGCTGGGGGAGTCAATTCTTTGAACAGTCAAAACATTTTTAATAATGATATAAATAATCATTATTATTGTAATTATTATTCATATCTTTATTCATATCATATAGTAACGCTGTCTTTTATAGCTGATGTGCTCACATTAAGGGCCCCGAGTGTTACGGAATCTGAGTATGGTCCATAGAGCCTCAATTAACTAGGAATAATCTGGCCCTCCGTTTCCAGAATATTTCCACCTTAGTCACTTGGTCATGGCCTTATTTGTATTCTCTGCGCCATCTTGGGGCAGATTAGATTGCACAGTTTACATTTTCCATCATCTGTAGTCTCTTAAAGAGTGTCTCAGAATACACGCTACAAACTTCTAAAGCAATTAGAGGTATCAAAGATTTTCACATTTTTCCACTGCCCATGTGGTGGGAAATTTCATATAACAATTACACGTGTGACATTTTCTCATGATTGTGTTAAACAATTTATATTCACAGGTGTTCGACAAGAATAGGAAATGTTATCTCAGTGCGCCAGAACGCAACTTACCAAACGCCATTGTATAAACAGTTGCCTACAAATCAGGGGCAAATACCATATTACAACTTTGTTATGTTCCCACCAAATGTTTATTGGTAAAAAAATGTTTATCTTTGACCTCTTAACATGCCTTAGAAGCATTATAATTTATTCAAAGACACCTGTACAATTTCGCACGAATGACCTTAGTCGTTAATACATGTTCTTGGGCTGTTAGGTCCAGACCTTTGGAAGTTTTACTTTCTCTCTTTGATTACGCAGTATAGAGAAAGATATGTAATGCTGTGGGGAAAACGGCGAATTTTCGGCAGAAAAATTCATTGCCGGTCCCTGTTAATGAAAAAGTGTAAAAATACAATTGCTGTATATACACTCGTGTTTATGAAAATTGCAACACTAAGAAGGAGGCACAGTATTACAATGAAATTTATTCCACATATTAGGAATATCACAATATATAAATGATTAGAAATACAGAACTGTATATGCATTTTGACGTTGAGTATTTTCTACGGTGTGAAGCCTCCACGCACTGCCATCAGAGCCTCTAAACGTCGTGGCATGTTTCAATGGCACGCCTGGGTATACTGCTGGGGAACACAGTGCCACGCGGTTTCTATGGGTGACCACAAAGCATCGACAGTGGCTGCAGGAGGACCAGAACGAGCAAGTTGCCGACCGGCCATATCCCAGACATGTCCAATGGGCTACAAGTCAGACACACGTGCAGGTTAGGAAAGCAGTGGTATCCGTCATTCTTCGCAGAAAGCTTGCACATTCCTCGCTGCATGATATAGCATGTGAAGCTGAAATATAGCATGTGAAGCTGCTTGCAGGAGGGTCAGTAACTCGGGCTCTAAAATACGTGATGTAGCAGTTGCTGTTCAGATTGCCCACAGTACGTATGAATCATGATCGCACATTGTAGCCAATGACGCCCCAAGCCATCACACCTGGCGTTTGTCTGCTATGGCGCGTAACAATGCAGGCTGGCAGATTGCGATCACCACAGTAGCGTCGAACACGTACGCGGCTATGGCTGTACCACAAATTGAAGAGGGAATCGTCCGAAAACTACATTTTGTCACTCAGCACATCAGTTAACACGTTCACGTGCCCATTGCTGTCTGAGGCATCGGTGGTTTCTGGTAAACGGAATCCGACGCAACGGTATGCGTGCCACCAGACCAACCCACGGCGTCGGACTGTTGACGCTTACACGACCACACCCACTGCAGTGCTCCAAAGTCGATCCAACACTGTGGGCGACGTCTTTCTGTCGCTTACAAAAATATGGCAGTCATCTCGCGCTTTGTTCACATGTGGTCCAGTACCCGCTCGTCGCTCTGCACGACCCTCATATATTCACTAATTCCGCATACACACCACTGTCGTAGCGAGGTCACATACACATCACTGTCGTAGTCGCAATGTCATGGTGTGACAAATGTGCTTCCTAGAGACCGATCATTGTGTCCCGTTCGAACTCACTCAGATGCTGATATTGCGTCGATTGATTTGGTCAGATTCCAGGCATACCGGCACTTGCTTGCACGTTTCCACATCGTTTGACGGCTCTACGCTGACTGAGTGGAGCGTAATATTGACCTGATCTGTCAAACAAGGATGGCGCCGCTAGGGCAACCTGCACGCAAACTCTATGCAAATTTAATCACTTCTTATGTATACCCTGTTCTACACATCCACATTTTTTTAGTGATTCTGACCATTCCTTCCGGGTGTTGCAATTTTTACAAACACTATTGTATAAAAAATCCTCTAACACGTGGTGTAGCCAGATTCCAGGTTTTGTGGGTTCATGAGGCCGAGAATAGACTGACGGCAAAACGTCTGTCAATCTGTCTGTCTGTCTGTAAACAACGTTAGCGACTTAACCGTTCGGCCAATTTTCTCCAAAATAAAATTCTCCATTGATCTGACTGATTTCGCGGTCTCTCAAATTTGAAACCGATGTTTAAATTTGGGGGTCTTTACATAAAGCCTCTGGAACATTTTTTTAATTTTTGACAAAATGGCACAACATTTAGTAGTACAATTTTGTATGTTCTGGCTCACTTCCATTATCTCAATGAATTTAGTCACAAAAAAATGTCCAAATTAAATTTGTGCAAGTAGTTGCCTAATGAGCCAGGAGAAAATGCAAGTGTAAACAAAATAAGACAAAATTGATTAAAATTAACGAAAATGAATTAAATTCCGAAAATGATTATTTTTTTTGTTTTATAATAAATATAAATATATACGATGGAAAATAGTAATCAGATCATGTTAACAATTGATGAGATGAACGAACTGTCGGTCAGCCGACTTAAACAAATATGCAAAGCCAAGAAGATACGCGGCTGTAGTTCTTTAAGTAAGAACAAATTAATCAAAAGATTAAAACAATACCAAGACACACCAGAAGAATTAAGTGATATTTTCTCTTTGAAACTTAACCAATTAAAAGACCACTGTAGAAAGAACAATATTAAGGGTTACTCGAAATTGAATCGAGAAAAACTCATCAGATACGTCATTAAAGAAGAAATCAAACAACTACCGATTAAACAATTACCCTTTACCACTACCGATGATCAAGAACTTTTCACAAATCCTCAAGTAAGAGATCAACTAAATGTACAAAAAACAGATACATCATTCGAAAACAGACTTGAAACTTGGACATTTGAACAGAAAGATATTAAATTAGATACTAGTCCAATACATTCGTTTCTAAACAGAATAACACCAGCTGTAATTAAAAAGATTGATAGCAGTCTTCGAAAAAACAATTCACTGAAAATCAATGTCAAATTACTATGTGATTACAAAAAAGAAGATGATATTCATGAGTTTAACTTTAAGACAGAAAATCAAATTGTACTACAACTCGACAATTTACACGATTATATGATTAATGCTAAAAACAAATTACTAAGCGAAATGTGCGAATTTCAAGGAAGAGGTTCCGGTTGGACACTTCATCGAATTAAAAGTTTTGAATTAAGATTAAATAAATACGTACCAATTAGCGGCAACTCATATTTCGAATTGCCTGATAAAATCAAACACAAAAAAGCAGTAGTGAACATTAACAATAAAGATGATAAGTACTTCTTATACTGTTTGAAGGCTCACTTACATCCTATGCCTCGTAACGCTGAGAGAGTTTCTAAATACATTAACCTTAAGGACGACATTGATAACGCTTTTAAAGATATTAAATTTCCAGTAGAACTTAAAGATATATCAAAAAGAGAACAACGAACTGGATTACAAATTAATGTATTGATGTTATGATAAAAATCATAAAATTTTCCCTTATTATCCAAACAAAGGCAGACGACCTTCTAACAAAGATGTTGATTTATTACTCGCTACTAAAGGTGAAAAGAAACATTATTGCCTTATTCGTAATTTCTCACGTTTAATCTCATCACAGATAAGCAAACACACAGAAAAAAAGTATATATGTAGAGGTTGTTTACTTCACTTTAATACAGAATCAAAATATAAAGAACATATCATAATGTGTTGTACAAATGAACGAGCTATAATTGAAATGCCAGAGCCTGGTGAAAAGGTTCAATTTAAAAACATACAAAACACAATGAAAGTACCATATGTTATTTATGCCGACTTCGGATGTTTAAATTGTAAGTTAGATACTTGCCAACCAAATCCTAATTATAAATATACAACTAAATGTCAGAAGCATGAACCCAGCGGTTTCTCTTATTGTGTTGTTAAAAATGGAACAGCTGAAACACTTAAGTACTATAGAGGAAAAAATGCACCAAGAAAATTTATTGAAAGTCTAATGAAACAAGCTGCGAAGATTGCACATATATACAAAAACAAATTAGATATTATTTACAAAAAAGGAGATAAAGAAGATTGAAAAATGCAACGACATGTACGTATTGTAACAAGTGTTTCACTAAGAAGAATTATAAAGTTGCACATCATGATCATGTAACAGGAAAGTTCATTGCACCGGCTTGTAACAACTGCAATCTTAAACTGAAAGTACCAACATTCGTACCAGTCTTTCTACATAATCTCTCGGGATACGATTCACATCTATTTGTTAAGGAATTAGGCTGTACAACTCTATCTATTAATCTTATTCCAGACAACGAAGAAAAATACATTACATTTTCAAAGGATGTTGGTTCTATTAAATTAAGATTTCTCGATTCGTTTAGATTTATGCCATCCTCTCTTGCTTCATTAGTTAACAATTTAAATCATGACCAACTGAATATAACAAAAGAATACTTTGATGACACGGAATTAGAATTAGTTTCTAGAAAGGGTGTTTACCCATATGATTATATGGATTCTTGGAACAAGTTTAAGGAAACACAACTCCCACCAAAAAGCAAATTCTTCAACAGTCTTGAACAAACACATATAACAGATGAAGATTACAAACACGCAAAAAGAATATGGAAACATTTCAATCTTAAGAACATGGGACATTACCACGATTTGTATCTTAAAACCGATACTCTTTTGCTTTCTGACGTATTCGAAAATTTTAGAACATGTATGAATGGTTATAATCTCGATCCAGCGTGGTATTATACAAGTCCTGGTTTAGCATTTGATGCAATGTTGAAGATGACTAAGGTTAAACTCGACTTACTAAGCGATTATGATATGGTACTTATGATTGAGAAAGGTATTAGAGGTGGAATTTCTCAATGTTGCCAAAGATACTCAAAAGCAAATAATAAATATATGACAGACTATGATGAAACAAAAGAAAGTACTTATCTAGCCTACTTAGATTTGAATAATCTTTATGGCTGGGCTATGTCACAATATTTACCTTATGGCGATTTTAAATGGCTAACTGAAAATGAGATTAAAAACCTTAATATCAAAAGAAAGCAAAATCGGCTACATCCTAGAGGTTGATTTAGAATATCCTGTACAGTTACACGATTTCCATAAAGACTTTCCATTAGCACCATAAAACAAATGTCCGCCTGATTCTAACCAACCAAAATTATTAACAACATTAGATAACAAAGAAAAATATTTCATTCATTATAGAAACTTACAACAGTGTTTAAAACTAGGACTAAAACTAAAGAAAATCCATAGAGTAATAAAGTTTAAACAATCTAACTGGTTGAAGAATTATATTGACTTTAACACTCAAATGAGAACCAAAGCAACTAACGATTTCGAAAAAGACTTTTACAAACTTATGAATAATTCTGTATTCGGTAAAACAATGGAAAACATACGTAATAGAGTTGATATAAGATTAATCTCGAATCCTAAGTTATGTGATAAACTCATTGCCAAACCAAACTTCAAACACAGAACCATACACACAGAACACCTTGCAGCAATTCATATGAACAAAACAAAAATTAAATTTAACAAACCTATTTATGTTGGAATGTGTATTCTCGATTTATCTAAAGAACTAATGTATGACTTCCATTACAACACAATGAAACCTAAATACGGAAACAATATTTCAATCTGTTATATGGATACTGATTCTCTTACATACGAAATTAAAACTGATGACTTTTATCAAGATGTAAAACAAATGATTAACTACTTCGACACAAGCGACTATCCAATCGACAACCCGTACAATATGCCTCAAGTCAATAAGAAAGTATTAGGAAAAATGAAAGATGAACTTAAAGGAAAAATCATGAAAGAGTTTGTCGGCTTGAGGTCTAAGATGTATGCAATGAATTCAGAAACTAGTCAAATCAAAAAGGCTAAAGAAATTAAGAAATGTATTGTGAAAAATGAATTAAAGTTCGAAGGCTATAAATCATGCATAGATAAACAAACTGAAATTTATAAAACGATGAGACTCATTCGAAGTCAGAAACATGAAGATTATTTTGGATCATCTTACGAATAGACGGCCGTGCCAAGTAATCGGACTGTTTTCGCTCGGAGAATCAATATATTTACAAAATATTAGCGAACCAGCCTGCCACTGGTAAGAAAAACTGACTTTTATCATAAATTTGTTCAAATCAATTGCAGACATAAATAAATCCAGCTGTAACACACTCTGTACGTGTTTCACAGTTTCCCCTCCGGGGAGGACTGTATTGGGCATTGAAATTATATGTTCCATCAAGACCTGCAAATAATGCAGAATAATAATTCAAACTTACCTGAAAATATTACATCTCAAAATTTGTTATCACAAGATATAATATATCAGTCACAAAATGCTTCTCTTCAATCAACATCGAATGCTGTCAATGTACCTCAAGCTACTCTCGGATTGATAGAAATGCAAACGGACAACCAGCCTCCCTTCATTTACACAGACATTTCGTATAATGCAAATAGAAGCCAGCCTCCTCTACAAGAAACAAATCCAGCCAAACGTCAAAAGTCATTGCCTCAAGATGTGATACATCAACCTCAAAATTCCTCTCTGCAATCAACATCTTCTACTACCATCAATGTTCTTCAAGCTGCTCCCGGATTAGAAGAAATGCCACCTAATAACCAATCTTCCACAATCTTTACACACACTTCAGGTAATACAAATAATCAACCTCCTCTTCAAGAAGCAAATTCAGCCAAACGTCAAAAACAATGTAAGCCAACCTATTCAATTCCAACATACTCCAGATACGACATCTTGAATGAAACTGCCGATCCTGATAACGAACTCTCTAACTCTGAAGTGAAAATTCCACCGTTTACAGTGATTGGAAAAAATTACCAGCTATTAATACAAGATATATCAAAAATTGTGCAACATGAATACACCACTAAGTCTCGCAAAAATGAAATAAAAATACAGTTCACATCTATTGACGACTTTAGGAACTTTCGCAAATTTAGTGAATCAAACAACATTCAATTTTATACATATCAAGATCCATCAAAAAAGTGTTTCCCTGTGATGCTTAAAAACATTCCTGCTTCAATTTCAGAAATAGACATTTATAATGAACTATTTAGGTTACAATATCCCATAATCAGTGTTAGAAGACTTTACGACAAATCCAGAAAACCTCTTCAAACGTGTGCTTTAGACCTACAAAACTCCAAAGAAGGTAAAGAAATTCTACACCTGAAAACCTTATTTCATTGCTTAGTGAATATTCAACCAAGAACTCAACGTTCTTCACCCATACAATGTAAAAACTGTCAACGATTTGATCACTCACAGGCAAACCTGTCGTTTAACTCCCAGATGTGTCAAATGTAATCAGAATCACCACTATTCTCTTTGCAACAAACCTCAAAATTCACTTCCGATTTGTGTTAACTGTAACCAGAATCACACTGCTAATTATAGAGGATGCCCTTTTTTTAAACAAGCACTTAACAACAAAACTTCTAAATTCAATAATACTGCACAAGATACCATACATAATTTGGAAAATACAAATGCACAGCCTAAAACCTTCACATTCCACAACACAGACTTTCCCCCACTTCAGAAACCACCTAATGCCTGGTCAAATACATATTCCAACACAGCTCGCAATTCTCAAAATATTAATAACATTAACACTTCTTCATTAAATATCTCACAATTAATTACCACAATAGTTACGCAAGTTATATCTTCACTAATACCACAAATTCAACAAATCATAGAATCACTTCTGAACAAACAAAATGTCTAAGAAAACTAACAGCATCACACTGCTCAATTGGAATGCCAATGGAATTAAAGGCAACATCAATTATTTGAACATTTTCTTTATTCCCACAACATCCAAATAGCATGTATCACCGAAACGCATCTCATCCCCAATGAAAAATTTTATTTACATGGATATAAAATATACAGATATGACAGAATTGACAATATAGCATCGGGTGGCGTAGCTATTATTATTTCTTCCAACTCAAATCTTTTCTTATAAATACACCTACCACTCCCTCCCTCGAATTCATTACAATAATAATCAATATCAATCAAATCCATTATCACCTTACAGTTGCGTATAAGCCTCCGAAGTATAATTTCCCGCTGACATATTTTAAAAGCATATTTAACAATACAACAGATAAAATCCATACTGCTCGGAGATCTAAATTGTAAAAATCAAATCTGGGGAAGTCTTAATAATAATCCAAATGGTATAAAATTACACAAATTTATTGCTAATCATAATCTTCAAATTCATGCCCCTAATGAACCCACGTATTATTCATATAATGAAAATATTCATCCCAGATATTTTAGATATACTAATCACACAAAACATAAACCTTCCAATTACTCAAAACGTATTACCTGAGCTTGATTCAGATCATTATCCAGTTATTATAAACATTTATTTCAACTCTCATATCACCTATTCTAACTCTTCTCCTATATTCCAAAAAGTAAATTGGAATAAATTTACATTAAATATTGAAAACAGCATTCAATTCCCCACAAATATATTATCAACTCATGACATAGACTCGTACATCACTTATTTCACGGATGCAATAAATCATAATTTACACATAAGTTCTAAATATATACCAAAAACTAATTTCGTAAATTTATAAACCTCTACCTTTACCTATTATTAACCTTATTAAAACTAAGCACTCCCTAAGACGATTCTGGCAACAAACCAGGCGTAAAGATATTAAAACTAAACTAAACAAAATATCTAGGATTATAAAATCGAAACTGGAACAACATAAATTCAATGAATACAAAAACTTTATTAAACAAATTCATCCCCAATCAAAAAAGCTCTGGTCAACTCTTAAAAGAATCTGTAAAGAAAAAACATCTATTCCAATCCTTAAGCAACATTCTACTACAGCAATAAATGACTATGACAAAACTCAATTACTAGGTCTTCATTTCCAAAATACGTTTACTCCTAATTCAACTACTAATATAAACTTTTACAATCTTGTTACCAATTTTCTCTCTCTTCCAAATTTTAATGTTCCCCAAAATATTGATTATATTTCCCCTTCTGAAATTCATTCAATTATTAAAACACTAAAAACTCGCAAGTCTCCAGGATTGGATACTATCAATAATCAAACACTCAAGTCACTAGGTAAAAGATCAATTGCTGCTTTTACTTCTATTCTAAATTCCGCATTGGAGATTTAATTACTTTCCAACTACCTGGAAAACAGCAATCGTACTTCCCTTTTGTAAACCACAAAAAGATCCTAGAAACCCATCGAACTACCGACCTATTAGTTTACTTTCCTCTCTTTCCAAGATATTTGAAACCCTTATACATCACAGATTATTACACTTCACTACAATTAACAAAATTATTCCTCCCACTCAATTTGGCTTCACTCATCAGCATGCAACTACTCATCAACTTTTAAGACTAACAGAACATATTGAAAACTCCTTTCACCTAAAACAGCATACTATTGTATTATTACTGGATATCGAAAAAGCATTCGACAAAATTTGGCATCATGGTCTTATTTATAAATTATTCCAAATTGGAATTCCTACTTATTTGTTCAAATAATTGAAAATTTTCTTTCTAATCGCACTTTTCGTGTCAAAATTAATTCCTCTTTTTCTCAACTATTTTCAATTGGCGCGGGGCGTGCCCCAAGGGTCCTGTCTATCTCCTCTTCTTTTTAACATCTATCTCTCTGACATTCCCAACTTTACGTACTCAGAATTAGCCCTTTTTGCTGATGATACTGCATTCTTCATTAGTCATAAAAATTTAACAACTGCCAAAAATAGACTACAATCCGACCTTCTGCTTTATACAAATTGGACTTCTAAATGGCAGATTAAAATTAACATGAATAAATGTCAAGCTAAAATCTTCACACTCTGTAAACCAATCATCCCTGCAGAAATATTAATTCTTGATCAAGCTATACCCTGGATATCACCCAACACACCTATTAAATATCTTGGACTCCTCTTAGACACTAAACTTAAATGGAATGCCCATATTAAAAACATTATACATAAAACTAACACTAAAATT
Organism: Acheta domesticus; assembly: GCA_031308135.1. Taxonomy (NCBI): domain Eukaryota; kingdom Metazoa; phylum Arthropoda; class Insecta; order Orthoptera; family Gryllidae; genus Acheta; species Acheta domesticus. The sequence goes on along the minus strand of JAHLJT010004567.1, from coordinate 142,655,011 downwards.
TATAAATTACACTCCCTCATTAATTATAAATCACCTATAAACATTCACTCAGCAAAATTAATATATACCACAATTATTCGTCCTACCCTTACTTACGCTTGCCCCATCTGGTCCAATGCTGCCAAAACCCATATAAATAAATTACAAATTCTCCAAAATAAATTCATCAGGAAAATATTTCACGCACCCTGGTATATTCCCAACTCTCAACTCCATAATGAACTGAAAATTGACACTATCAACTCCCTAATTCGTTCACAAAGCCTTAAATTTTTCAACTCCTTAGATGACTTACAACAGACCCGCACTTTCAATTTAGGTCAAACATATCATTTTCCTCGACGTATACTATCAAAATTTCCTAAAGATATATTTTCATCCACCATAATTACTACATTTACAACATATTATCCTTCTATTCAAAATCCTTTTTACAAACTTCTTTTTTTTCATAGCATAACCTTTTCAAAACTTTAATTGTTAATAATTCCTATACGGTCCAGTGTGAGTAGTATCAAATCGCCAGTTATTTGTTTGTATGTCCAAAACCCCTGAAAGACAAATATG